>VWZG01002506.1:334966-363502 GCA_013396735.1 Grallaria varia | reverse complement strand
CCCCCCAATTACCCATACTCTAGATCTTATTACTTCAATGCATCTCAGCATTGAGCTCTCAGCATTCCAATACAAAATTTTCATGGCCTGTTCTTCCATTTTCCAGTCATATTCCTGTGTAGTAATTATTTTATACTATCATTACTGTAGAGGAAAATCTCTTACCTACAGTAAAAAAAGGGGGGGAAATATTTTTAAAAGTGAAATAAAATTTTTCTATCAGTTTTCTCACTAAATTCTGCCATAAAATCCTAGATAGCTATGCCAAAGCTACGGCCA
Organism: Grallaria varia; assembly: GCA_013396735.1. Classification (NCBI taxonomy): domain Eukaryota; kingdom Metazoa; phylum Chordata; class Aves; order Passeriformes; family Formicariidae; genus Grallaria; species Grallaria varia. The sequence goes on along the minus strand of VWZG01002506.1, from coordinate 363,223 downwards.
TTGATACAAATGGAAGCTGCCACTAGATAGACATGAGTTGATTTGGTCTCTGAAGCACATGATCTGCCCAATGTAGAGTTTATCTAACAGGGCACTGTGATGATTTCTATTTAACTCTATAATAGCCCACCAGGCATCCTGTAGCAAAGAGAAAGAGGAATAAAAACTGACAAAACAGCATAAGATGTATTTTTTTTTTTTCCTGAGGCAGGCATGAATCTAATATCGTGCATCAGTCAAGGGCTACTAACTGGCCAGATCTGCACTCAGATATAAATGCCAGATCTGCACTGATATAAATGAAAGAATCTTTCAGCTCAGTTTAGTATTTTAACAGACCTGGGATGTGCAGCTTTTGTTTACCTACAAACTTTCTGGTGAGAAATGTGTTGCAAAGAGGCTTTGTTTGTTGTGTTTTACTTTTATAATGCTCTGCTGGTCTCTGTTTTGCTAGTATACAGAGCAAAACTTCCTTATAATCTGGCATGATTCCATTACTCAGTTTTCTTCTTCCACCAGAAATTTCAAACTCCAACAGCACATGGTTATTCCTGATATTCCCAACTTACCTTGTTACTGCTCATAGCTGCAGCTTGGCCTTAGTCTCTGAGAGAAACTCATACCTTAAATGAGAAGTGTGGATTAAGATTCATCCGTCCACACAGAGGGGGATCTCTGGAGAAAAAAAGCTGCAGGTCTAAGCTATAAGACGTTATCCAGAATCACCTTCTTGAGACAGTTTCACTGCAGATGAAATACCTTGGAAATGGGTGGAATTGCACATGTTCCGAATTGGAATAATACAGCTTAATGGTACCTGTCTCCCAGTAACAGAGGGCTGTCCTAGTACATGCACCTTTGAATATCCACACAGAGAAAGACAGATCACAGTACTGCAACTTACAGTAATAGGAGAAAACAACAGATCAAAGGTGGCTTCTTAATTTGCTTTGATCTGTGCTCCCCTATCTCAGTTCACAAGTACTTCATGTGCATGGCTGGAGGGGACCATTCAGCATTTGTGCTTTTATTGTCTAGGACACAGTCTCCAGCCTGAGTTTAGTCCAACACACATTTTACCATCTGCTCTATTTTCTATATACCTATGAGATCATTTTTCTACACATAAAAGTATAACGTGAAGATTCACATATGCTTACACAGCTTATTTCTATTATTGTTTGTTAAACACTGAGAATTTCCTTGGCACAATACAGGGCCCAGCATGAAGACATATCAAGCCCTGAAGCCATGCTTTATGTGAAATACATCCAAAATGGCTATTCTGGCTGAAAGAGCAGTGCTAGGAATTTTAAACCACTTCCCCTCCTTGGAGTTCTGAACAGATTCATGACATTTCTGGCAATGCAGCTTAAAGAACCATTCACAGAAATTTGTGCCGCAGTCATCACAAAAGCTTTCTTTTTTTTTAGATCATGCAAAACCTGATTTTCAGTGCAAAACATACATTTCAGCAAGTTTAAGATAGTCCATTAACATTCTGGAACACAATTTCAGAACAAAATGTTAACAATAAAATGTCACTGTACTTTTTTTAGTTCGTAGTTATAATAATGTTGGTTGTTCATGAAGAAGCCCACTTCTTAGCAAAACTTGTAAAACTCATTTTTTCGTTTTTAATTTATTGTGTTTTTCTCCTCAGCCTACATCTCCAATATTCTTTGCAGAAGCTCTTAGTGAGAGCTGAAATATAGCATGGCTGAACAGAGCTCCCTGTTCTCTTTCCTCTCTCTTCCTTTCTTGCTTTCCATCCTCTGTCCTTCTAGGTCCTTATCTCTTCTGGAGACAAGGGCAGAGGGCAACTGGATGCTGTCCCAGATTCACAGGATGCCATGTGGCCATCCATGTCCTATCTCACAGTCCCACTCTATGTGCAGAGGAGGACTTGTCTCATCTCCTTGACGTGTCTAAAATACAGATGTCTGTATCTATGCAATGTGCCTGAAGCTCCTCTGTTTCAGTAGGAAAGAACAGACGCATATAAAATGTAATTCACCTCATCCTAGATAGGCTAGTGCCCAAAACAGGTCAGATGAATCATGGCTTCAAAGTGCCTTGCACTGCTGACCACAAGGACAGCCTAGATGACCAAATATTTAGTGTTAGCTGAGACAAAACCTGTCCTTAGGTGTCTTTCCTTCATGTCATTATTCTGCCTGTTTTTCTGTTGCTCCCAGCACTTGTTACCCTCCTGAACAATCGGTCGTCTAGTTTTCCTTCTTGTGAGTGACAATGACCGGAGAAATGGTAACTTTCCTGCAGCTCCTGCTCTGAAGTAATTTCCCAGCATGGGTTTTCTTCTAAGGTACATCACTGAGGTGGCATTTCATGAAATGCCTTCCAAAAATCATTTGTTAAAGCTCCTGGCTTATATTTCACATCTCTTCTCAAAATTCACCTCTACCAAGATGCATACACTGTAGCTTGTCTATTGCTAATAGCTAAGTAGGTGGTCTGAAGGTCATTAAAATTCTTCCTCTTGTACATTAACACCACCTCCCTCCAACAAAAACAAAACAAAATAAAAAAACTCAAACACTTTTAAAAGTGAAACCTGCTATTATCCTATCACCAATATGCTCGTGCTGGCAGAGCCATGGACTCAAGCCCCTAAAGCCTACAGGGTGGGTTTACACAAGGGTCTACAACAGCTTTCTGACACGATGCGAATGGCAGCATAAATTACAATGCAGAAATAGATCAACAAGATAAAGTGGCTTTACTTCTTTAAATAGCCCTTACAGGCACCAGTGCTTCTCTACGGATTTAAAGGAGTCTTTTCTTCTTACTCCTCCACCTTCCTCATTTTAAGCAGGCATCAATGAATGGAATACACATTGTGAAACACCATTGCCTCTTCATCAGGTTACAGCGCTAGAGAAAAGATGAAAATCCAAGTGAAAACCACTCCTGCTTCCAGTCTTGCCCTGCCTCAGAGTTCTCCCTAATAGCTGAAAGGGATTAAGATCTTAAATAACTTGCTGACAAAACCATTCTACAATAGGACCCGTTGGTAACATTGAGAGGAGATGTTCAGCTTTTCTTCAGGCTCACAAAGTATCTGACTAAAATACAACTATTCTCCTCACCCATAAATAAATGCAAAGCTTGATCCAATTGCAGGAACTCCCAGAACAGGGTTGAGGCTTCTAAGAGGCTGATTTCTGGAAGCAGCTCTTTCCAGGTGGGTACAGTGGATGCTGGCAAATATCTGTTTTGGCAGAAAGAGAGCTTGTTAATCTGAAGTGTCAAGTGCCCACACATCTCAGGAAAATCCATGAGATCCAAAAATCTAAGAAAGTGGGAGCTGGGAAAGTTCTTTGCTTTTGGGAGTCATCCCATCATGAAGAGGCTGAGAGTTCACAGAGAAGTTATATAGAAGTTGCTTTCATCTCCCAGAAAATCTCAAAAATAGAGGTCAAGTACTGAGTATCATCCTATTGCTGCAGCACCTGTGCATCCCAGCTGGTATCTGAACATGTCTGTAGCAGCTGGTGGGGGTCCCAGATCACAATGAGCATGCAGAGGCAAGAATGAAGCTGAAATAGTGCTGAAATTAACAGGGGAAGAGGCAGGACAGCCAAAGCACAGCGATCTGTACTGCTGCCCTTATAGTCTAATATTGTGCAGACTAGAAAGAGAACATGCTCATAGAGAAGCAAGCCAATTCAATCTTCTATACAAGAGGAGGAAGCAAGTTATTACAGGCGAGGGATTAAATTTCTGTCAACCAGTCTTCAAGAGTAAAAAATATGTGTAGAAGGTACCCAGAATATCCCTTCACATCAGAAGTCTTTGTTTAGTAGCCCCTGGTGCAAAGTAATAAAGAAAAATCACTGCAGTTGTTGCCAGTTGCACTGCTGCAATTTGGAAAGCCAAGGCCAACTCCATGGCAGGATTAACAATACAAGGCAAGGACCAGCAGCCATTGCTCCTAGTTGTAGCTCAGGTTGCAGGTCTCCTTTCTACATGGGTGGTAAGAGCCATCTGGTCTCACTCAGACATTTATAGGAAACATGTCCAGGTCAGAGCAAGTTCTTTCCAGGATATTTTTCTAATTGAGAAAGGGAAAGAGGAATCTCCAGAGGGAAAGCCACCACATTCTAAGATAAGCTCAGCCAAATGAACCTTGCTTTCCATGGATGGTTAAGGGGAACCTCAGACTTTGCCATCCAGATGATGACTCCTGCACATGGTACCTAAGCCTTCCACACCTTTGCAACACCACTGCTGAACATTTTAACTGTAGTTATTATTGTATTTTGGAAACTACAACCCAAAAAGATGAGATTACCAACATCAGCATCTTCCCTATATTACCAGCCACCCATGAATTATGCTTAGGTCTATTTCAGAACTAAAACCTTATATCTGCCTCAGCTTTGGAGGTCTGACACCTCTGTATGGTTATGCTGGTGCATGTGATGTCCTAGATGAAGACACTCAACCCTGCCATTAAAGAGGAATGGTGTCCATATGAGACACTGCCCTCAGCCTGTCCTCTCCTCTCCAGTCAGATAGTCAGGTGCCTTCTACAGAGATGGCAATTGTAAGGATCACATTTCAGTTTCACCTGGCAGCGTTGGTTCATGTCACCAACCCTTACCCAGAGCTCAAGACGTGGCCTTAAAAATGCATTGCAAACATATTACATATCACCTGAGACTTCAAGCTGCTCTTGCTTGTGTTTCATTAAGCTGCAAGGTGATAACTGTCAGTGATAACAACTGTGAAACCCACAATGACCTGACACATCTGAAGTCAATGAGTACTTGTGAGAAGCTTTTGCCTGTGGCCTTATGCTACCTGCATAGAAACAGTAGGTTAGAACAACAGAAGAGCAAGAAAACATTTTTACCAAGCACACACTGAGAGGAGAGTGCCTTTTCTCTGTGGTAATTTACTCTACAGTTTTCATGTCTGTTAGCTGGTTTAGGGTCATGTTGTTTCAATGTCTTTCCCCCAAGAATAAACACAGTATGAAAAGTCTCCTAATGGACTCCTGCAGACAAGAGTCTAACTCCAGGTAATAGAAGCAGCTGGTAAACTTACTCACAAGCTATACAGTGAAAAACCTCAATATTGACCCATGCCCCATGAGCTTCACCATCAGCATTTGCCTTGCGCTTCCAACAGCAGGGATGAGAAACCCTAGGGAGCCAGGTTGAGATGTCCAAACCATGTGCCTGGGTATACCTGGCAGTGGGGACCAGGGCTGGGTGGCAGCACGCAAATAGTGTTACTTCCCAACTCTGTGCAGAGGCTAAACCCAGTGCCAGACATTTAGAATCAAAGAATCATTTAGGTTGGAAAGTACCTTTAAGATCATTAAGTCCAACCATTAACTTAGCACTGCCAAGCCACCACTAAACTCTGTCCCTAAGTGCCACATCTACATGTCCTTTAAATACCTCCAGGGATGGTGGCTTCACCACTACTCTGCACAGCTGGTTCCAATGCTTGATAACACTTTCAGTGAGGAATTTTTTCCTTATGTCCTATCTAAACCTACTCAGATGAACCTTGAGGCTGCTTCTACTATCGCTTGTTACTTGAGAGAAGAGACCAACCTTCACTCACTACAACCTCAGGTAGTTGTAGAGAGTGACAAGGTCTCTCTCAAGCCTCCTTCAATCCCCTCAATCTCCAAGTTAAACAACCCCAGCTCCCTCAGATGCTTCTCCAAAGACTTGTTCTCCAAACCCTTCCCCAGATTCATTGCCCTTTTCTGGAGTTGTTCCAGCACCTCAGTGTCTTTCTTGTAGTGGAGGGCCCAAAACTGAACACAGGATTTGCGGTGCAGCCTCATCGGTGCCGAATACAGGGGGACAATCACTTCCCTTCTGGCTGCACTACTCCTGATACAGGCCAGGATGCCATTGGCCTTCTCAGCCACCTGGGCACACTGCTGGCTCATGTTCAGCTGGACATTGACCAGCAACCCCAGGTCTTTTTCTGCCAGGCAGTTTTCCAGCCACTCTCCCCCAGCCGGTAGTGACGCCTGGGGTTGTTGTGACCCAAGTGCAGGACCCAGCATTTTGCCTTACTGAACCTCATACAATTAGCCTTGGGCCATCGATCCAGACTGTCCAGATCCTCCTCCAGAGCCTTCCTGCTCTCCAGCAGACCAACATTCACACAATTAGGTGTCCTCTGCAAACTGATGGAGGGTGTATTCGATCCCTTCATCCAGATTGTTGACAAAGATATTTAACAGGATTGGCCCTAAAACAGAGCACTGGCCACTTATTACCAGCTGCCAATGGGATTTAATTCCATCCACCACCAATTTCTGGGCCTGGTCATCCAACCAGTTTTCTACCCAGCAAACAGTGCACCCGTCCAAGCCATGAACCATCCTCCATGAGGATGGATATTCTCCTTAGTCCTCCTTGTGTCACTGATGTTTTTATAGAAATATTTTTTATTGTCTTTATGGCAGTAGCCAGATCAAGTTCTAGTTTGGCTTTAGCTCTTCAAATTGTCTCCCTACATAGCTTTATGACATCCTTGTAGTCCTCTTGAGTTGCCTGCCCCTTCTTCCAAAGATTATAAACTCCTCTTTTTTACCCTGAGTTTCAGCCAAAGCTCTCTATTCATCCAGGCTTCTTATCTTCTTCCCCACTGACTTGTCTTTCAGCACATGGGGACAACCAGCTCCCACGCTTTTAAGATTTCCTTCTTGCTGGATCCCTTTACCCTTCGGGACTACCTCCCAAGGGTATCTCTCAACCAGTGTCCCAAACAGGCCAAAGTCTGCCCTCTGGAAACTCAAGGTTGCAGTTCTGCTGACACCTCTCCTGTATTTCTTGAAGAACTAAAACTTCTGCCGTTCCATCGTCGCTGTCCCCAAGACTGCCTCTGACCATCACATCACCCACCAGCCCTTCTCTGTTCACAAACAGTAGGTCCAGTGGCCACATCTCCTTGTTGGCTCCCTCACCAGCAGTGTCAGCAAGTTATCTTCCATGCACACCAGGAACCTCCTGGACTGTTTTCTGCCTGCTGTGTTGTATTTTCAGCAGACATCTGATAGGCTGAAGTCTCTGACAAGAACAAGGGCCAGTGATTGTGAGACTTCTCCCAGCTGCCTATAGAATATTTCATCTGCCTCTTCACCCTGGTTGTGTGTTCTGTAACAGATTCCCATCAGGACACCTGCTTTTTTGGCATTTTCCCCCTGATTCTTACCCATAAACACTTAACTCTCTCATCACTCTCTTTAACCTCTAGGCAGAGAGAAGAGACAAGCAGAGCCTGGGACAGATACTGGTACGGTAAACTGGCATGAATAGGTCAAGCGCTCAGCTGTTATTAACCTTAGCAAAACCCATATCTTTCAGTTCAGCTCCAGTTAATTCAGATGGTGTTTGAGAGCCTTCATATTACACTGTGGAATTACTGGCCCTACCTCCAGCCCAGCTAACCTGCCTGGCTTTCCTCCTATACTATTTAAATGTCATTTTTAATTTTGTGGTTGACTAGTTAGTGAAAGGATGAATGAATAAGTATTTGTGCTAACTGACCTATATGGATAGGCCTTATTAAGCAGAAATGGACATGGGATGGTATGATTTTGATGTGGTCTTGACTTACTTTTGGAAATATATTTTCTGCTAGAGAAGTAGTGAGAAACACGTGCTGGTTTAAAAGTGAACTAGCAGGAGAAATGTATCCAACTCAAAAGAGTTTAGAAATCAGAACTACAATTTTTAAAAATATTACAATACATACACTGATGCACAGGAAAATTGGTTTCAGCCCTCAAAACCCAGTTGTACTACCCAGCCCCCTGAGGCACAAACAGTATGGTGCTCACCAGGCCCTGTGCTGAGCACCACGTGGTCCCCCTGAGTCCAAAGCAAAAAAAAAAGGAAAACCTGTTTTCCTTCCAGAAGGTTGGTGGTTGCAGTCTGGTTGGGAGTGGTAGTTGCAGTCCTGTTGAGGTTCTGGTCCTCTTCTCAATCTGAAAAGTGAGGGAGTGCCCCAAGTCCCAAAACCCCAAGCTTATATATGCTTGGGTTCAGATAGGAACACCCAGTACCTCCCCCAGGGTGAGGGTTTTCACAATAGGCAATTTACTCAGTGAGTCATATGATATTTTGGTCTACTTGATGGCCCATTAGCAGACATGACCCCTCAGGTTGGGTGTGAAGGTGTTAATGACTCCTGGAGGGGAGTTATCACATCTGAATCATTGGTGTGAAGACAGGGAACCCTCTTATCTCTTGTTTTCTCATGCACCCAGTTCATAGCCTGAGGTGTCAGGTGTGTCCTGGGAAGCTGTTGCAAACAATGCATCATTAACAGTTCATGATAAATGGCAGAGAGGGTATGGAATACACAGTTCCAGTTACATTCACACAGTGATAAACTGGTCCCAGCCACTGTAACTAGGACAAAACATGAGATGTTAAGTTTGATCCTGTACTCCTCATTTTGAGCCCCTTCTTTAAAACACACCAAAAAAAAAGAAGCACTTCTAGAAATCAAACTTATAGTGCAGTTAAAACAAAACCAAAGGATTAGGTGCCTTTATTTATGGTGACCAGCATGGTGCAAGCAAGTTTTTCCAGCTCATTACTGAATGACATTGTATTTCTGATATAAAATCTATCCTCTTAAGAGGACCCCAGAAGACAGATGTGTTTGTGTCTAGTATTAGCTAACATGGTACCATGGCCAGGCCCTCAAGTCTGCTCTAGCATTTGCAATGCCCTGCTCCTCCTCATCCCACTGCTGCCTAGTGAATTCTCAGTCCTCAGCCAAGAAATCAGCCTCCCTCCATACAAGACCTGAAGGGAACTGGGCAACCTGGGTACATTCCTAGTCCTTCCAAGGACTAGGACATAACAGAGGTCCTGGAACGCAGCAATATTTCACAGTTCCCAGCTCTGCTTTGGTCACTCCAACCAGCTCTCTCCAAGCCAAGTCTAGTATCCTGGGGAATAGCTCTGAGCAACAAGGACCCAAACTAACCCATTGCCTGGGAGGCCAGGTTCAGGTCCTGACTCAGAAACATAGACACAGTCACCATAAACAGTCAAAATGCAGCTGGTAGGACTGAAACCACAAGACAAGATCAAGAAAAGATCTCCCTTTGCTTGAGACCCTAAAACATGAGTGTGGGAGAAGTCTCAAACTTTTGTGTTGAGTCAGAGCAGAAGCCTGACAGGACTCTGAAGTCTCAGTCATTACACAGCAGTGTGCTGTTGTGGAAGAATACTGGGCCACAGACATCTTTGGCCTCGACAGAATGCAACTGTAGCCCTGGGAAAACTGCAGAAAACACCACCTGTGTCCTTGGGCCAGGCCTGGGAAAGTAGAAGGAGTGGAAGAAAACACCCAAGAATAACAAGAGTGTGTTTTGAGATTTGCCAGCATGAGGAGAGGAGATGTCCACCTATCAGAAGATGGACTAAGACTGATTGACAAGAACACCTAGCCAATGATGGGTAGCAGAGATACCTATGGACAGTAGCAGAATAGTATAAAAGTTTAGCTGTGTGGCTTTTGCCTTTTGCTTTTTTATTCGCCTTTACTTTTCCTGACAAAGTCTACCTGTGCGTTTTTTTGACCGTCTCTACGATCGTAACGTGCTGTGACTGGGGAAAATGGCTCCCAATCTCTCATTTTGGAGCTCTTTGATTTTATATACATGATTAAATATTCACTGGACCAGTAAGGAAGATTGATCCACTGACCAAATATTAAAGGAAACCATAATGAGAGATGGGGCTGGGTTAAACTGGAGAAATATGGATCCAGATGTGCATTTAGACCATATCCCAGTCCTATATAGGTAAAATTTCTAGCAATAACTTGCCCTTTTTCCTGCCAGCCTCAGAAGGAATACCTGGATCTGCAGGCCAGACAAATGTCATTGTAGACTTTGGCCAGGGGCCTGATGAGGACAATTAGATTATCAGAATTTGGATGGACAATCATTTAGATCCACAGGTCAACATATGAATTTCAGAAACGACTGTCTCAATAGCTACTCAGTGCCAATAGGCACTGCGGGGACTCCTTTCTCTTCTTTCATTGTTGTGGGATATCTGTCCCAAGCCTCCTCTGAAAACAGCCCCAAACAGATGATTTCTGCAGCCCACACAAGTGATCACATTTTAGTTCTTTCAGGGCAAGAAACGGAGAAAGTTTACAGGGTCTGGAACCTTCCTACAAATGGAAAAAAAGATATCTCCAGTACTTCTGAAAAAAGAAATATCCACTTCCATCCAGGAAAGCACGCATTGACTTGCATGAAAAAGAATGAGAGAAGATTTCAGGAAATAGCTAACAGTTTCCAAGTCTTTCCTTTGTTCATTTCCACAGACTCTGCCTTTCTTCTGGGGGAAAAATGTCCCTTTTAAATGTGCCTGACCTTGGGCTCTGTTCCTACAAACATTGATTCAGGGAGGTACTTTGTTGTTATTTATTCTGAACTAACAACTAAACTGGCACAGCTCTGAAGAAAGGGTATATCAAAAGCCCAGTATCCGCAGGCTTGTTCCTGTTCCATGCCCATATTCTTCCTGCCCTTGGCTAACTGTGAATTGCCACTAAACCTCCATTTTGGCTTAGCTGGGGTAAAAGCAGACCCAAAACGGTGCAGCTCCAAATACCTCTTCTTATATCTACCGAAATCCACAGATTTGTAGCACATTACGTAGCTGTGTATTTCTGGCAATTATGGCTGTCTATGTTTACATATATATATATTTATTTACACACACATACACACATATTTGAGTATACCTCTGGCTTCCTACTACACTGAGCATGCCCCTGCATGTTGTCTGACACCAAAGCCACGCTGCACAGAAGGGCCTGTAGCACCCTCTTAAACTCTTGCACCCGCACGTCTAGGCACTCTTCAGGAGGGCAATAATTCATGCAGACTCCACCACTCCCTGGACCACTCCAACAGTTTTGCAGAATAGACAGTCACGCTCCAATGTCCAAAACAGTCTGAGGCTTTGTTTCATTTACCAGTTTAAGGACAGCCTGAGAGATCCAAGTCACAACTGACTCCTAACTGAATTGAATCCAAAGCTCAATATAGCTGAAGGAGCCAAGAAAACTTTTCTCAAGAGACTGTTGCCATTTTCTAGAGTGGGAAATGTGGGTCCTCAGCTTTTTGGATGCTTGGGCTCAGAGCAGCCCACAGCAGAGACTTAAGAGTTGATGCAGTTTTCACACTTGCAGCTCAACATGTGGCTGCATATGTTTGTGCCTAAAAATGTGCTTTCTCCATAATGAAACTGGAATCAATAACCAATCAAGGCAGAATGTGCTTCTGTGGAACAGCTTAAAATAGGGTTTCTTTCTTTCTTTCTTAGCAACTGCTTGCAGTGAGATCAACCTTTCATTTCTTCCACTGAGCTGAAAAGAGCTCTGCAATCACATCATTGCAGCACAAGGCAGTCACAAATATTCCACATCTTTTAAAGCCAGAGAAGTACAGGGAACTGAAAGGCAGCAAACTGCTCTATACAATAGGAACAAACCACTCTTGTGCCCATAAAACAGCAGCAGAATTACCAAGTTAAGCACTCCAGAAGTAAGGCATGTGTAAATTAAGGTTGCTTGTGTAATATTGCTTCACATCCCCACCTCCCTCTGTACATATGCATCCTGAAACAGCCTTTAATTTTAAGAACTGCATGCTACTTTTTACCACTGTACTACTCTCACTCTGTTCCCAGCACCTGATTAATGAACAGCTATTCAGTATCTTGTTTTCCTCTCCAGCATACGGTCTCGTGTTTCATTACTTCTCAAACTCTGCTCTGGACTCTGAAGTCTCCATGGATCATGTAGCCATGGATTTTTTTTTATATAGACACTTATCACTTGGCCAGATTTGAGTAGCTTTTCCAAAGAAGGTGAAGAGGTCAGGCATCTGACACAAGCTCACTGACTCTGGTTCCAGATTGTAATGGCACAAGCAGTCCTCAGGAAAAGGCATCAGTGGTTTTCCCTGTGGACAATACCACTTATTTTTCTTCTAAAATGTGTGTGATATCATCCCAAGGGAGCCTCCTGGGAGAGTCTGACCCTGATGGGTCAGGTAGAAATGTTGGATCTGAAATGGTACCCTGTGGCTCGTTCCCTGCTATGGCTGAATGTGCCATCAGCTGGTAAGACCACATCCAGCTCCCGCTGGGGAAGGTGATACAGGTGTGCTCATAACTGTTCTTGGAAAACTGCTCCACAGTCCTGCCCGCAAATGCAGGTTGTAACACTCTCAGTAGAGGAGGCAGCAACATTTAAGAGAGCAGAAAAAATATGCATTGAGATACGAATGTATTTAACAGCACTGGCTATTTTTAAAACTACTAAAAAAGAAATTGCTCTCATTCTACTGAGGAGCTATTTACAACTAGTTGCCTTCATTAAGCCTTTGCTGTATAATATAGTATTGAGTCAAACATCAACATTCAGTAACATTATTTGTGAAAAGGGAGAAAAAAAAAATAAAACCAGTCTCACTGATTGGATAGACCATCAAATAACCACTTGATTGATGAAAAGGAGAAATGGAAATGCCATCTGCATTTCCAGTATTCCCCAACTGATCATCCCACTGGGAAATAACAAGGGAGGAGGATTCGGCATTCTCCCTGTGTCTGCAAATCATTATTACACACTAAATTTTGCAGGAGATCAATACTCCTTTAACAATTCTGCCACAGATGCCAGAGTTCATTAGTAGGATGTGAATAACTATGGAGGTTGGAAATCCTATTTTACTTGTCTGTCTGAAGGATTTTGGTTTCTTACCAGCTTAGCTGAGGATTTCATGACTAGATTTTACAGTCTATGTTGGCAAAATTTCCTAATGTAAGAGGGGAATTTTGCCTCAGTTGACTCGGTAGGAACTCCACAGTCCTTTCTTCATTAGTTATTACCATTCCACTTGAACAAAATGCACAGGAGTGTACACCAATCTGACCAGAACTACTGGTGTCACCATTCTGTTCTGAGAACAGCTTATTTTGATTGCCCAGAATTCCTCCTTATCCTTATAAGGCCTATTCTACTGAAAAAAAAACCCAAACAATCAAACAAAGCCAATATGTAGTCATTTTGAAAAATGAAAATTAAGGAGTGAAAACAAATCATACTTCTGCATCCTTGCCTTGGTATTTAAACAAGATGTTGCTGTTGTTGTTGTTGTTGTTATAGAGATTCATCCCTTCTGCCTCCCTCTTTCAAATACAGATTCTACAGTTGTGTCATTCTGACTTGCATCCTTGGTTCAGCTCTCAAGATAAAATATGTTTCAGAAACTATTGTGAATGCAGAAGGGCTATAAACAGGATTTTCTCAAATCTGGTAGTAAAACATGATACCTCCCCTTTCATTACAGCGCTCATCTGCCCGGTAGCTCCGAGTTTTGAAGGAGCTTTGAGAGAAATGCATAGGGCATTCAAGTTGACTAGACTAATGAGTTAGTGCTAATCAGTTCACTTGCTGCAGCCAGACTAGTTGGACAGGACCCTCCAGGATGCTGGGCTTGCTGCTGCACATCCCAAGCCAGAGACCCGGGACTTTGACAAAGCCACGCAGGTCCACGAGTTTTCATTTGTGCTGAAATGCTCACGCTGAAGACCACACACCCAGGGAGCAAAGTCTGGCTGGCAAGAGCTGCTGCCGCTGCACAGCCACAGTGCACAGAGGTCAGGAAATACCCACTGCCACCAGCCTAGCCAAGGGACCTGCACAGGGCTGCAGCCATGCTTTTGTTAGTCCTCTCCAGAGCATTGTTTAATCCTGCTGCAGCATACCCAATGCAACAGCTTGCAACAGGGCTGGCTGGAGGATATTACTGCAACCTACCCTAATTTTGCAATGGCTGGGAGCATTCTCTTTTGTGATGTGACTGCCTGTTCCACTACCAGAGGCAGGGATGGGTTTTGGAGTCTTTATGCATTTATAGGAGTTTTGCACGATGGAGCAGGGCTTCATCTTCCATGTTTTTCTGTCCCTGTAAATAATTGGCCTTTCCACACTCTTCCCTGAAAAACAGAGTGTCCTACTTGCAGTGGCTGGGGCCAGTTTGTCACTGTATGGTGTAACCAAAACTGTATTCTACACCGTCTGTGTAATTTCTGATGAACTGTTAATAATGGCTTGTTTGCAGCAGCTGCCCAGGGCCACCTGACACCTCAGGCTACAAGCTGGGTGGCTGTTAAAGAGCCTGCAAGGCAGGAGGGTGTTTCTGTCTTCACACCAGTGACTTAGCTGTGATAACTCCCCTCCAGGAAGGCATCAGCACCTTCACACCCTGCCTGAGACGTCATCTCTGCTAATGGGCCATTAGAGACTGCTACAATAGGCAGCTACAATAGACCATCAAAGATTCTAAAAATATTCCATGACTCAGAATTAAATCACCCTTGTGTGTGAAATTCCTCGCCCTGTGGGAGATACTGAGCATTCCCACCTGAACCTGAGCATATATAATCTTTGGGTTTTGGGACTTCTGGTGCCATTAATGGGATCCAGAGGAGGACCAGAACCTCAACAGGACTGTGACTGCCCCTCTCAACAAGACTGTGACCATTATCCTCACCAAGAGGTTTTCTTTTCCTTTTACTTTGCACTCAGGGGGACCAAGTGGCGCTCAGCACAGGGGCTAATGAACACCACACTGTTTGTGCCCCAGGGTGCCAGCTTATACATCTATTCTTTGTGGGTTAAAACCAATTTTTCTCTGTATCATTCTATTTATTGTAATCTTTGTAGTGAATTGTAACTCTGATTTGTAATCTCTCTTGAGCTGGGTTCATTTCTCCTGCTGGTTTACCTTTAAATCAGCACACAGAGTACACAGACTTTTGAAAAATCTCATTGTAAAATTATCCATCATTAGTTTCTCCAGAAATTCACCCTGTTCATGCGTATGCATTTCTGGTCTGCAAACACACTTAATATGAGTGCAAAACATCTTCATGAGAAAATCACATTGATCTAGTTTCACATTTATTAATAAGGTAATAAAATAAAATAAAATAAAATAATGCAGTGACTTAATTGATAAACATCTGATAAATCCATTCATATGCATAACCAAAATGATCCAAAACGTACATTTTAGACAGTAAGCTATGCAAAACCTTCACTCAAACATAAACATTTGCTTTATGGTGATGGGATGTTTTAATCACGGAGACTGTCAGACAATCTGAAAATACTCAGTTTTTTGCTGCTTTGTAATAAAGAGAATGAGAAAGGGTAGAAATTGAGGGGTGGATTTTCAAAGACATATTGGCGTTATTTGTGTAATTATTTGGAAAGTTTCATCTAGATGCATTTTAAAATACTTGTGAATCCTGGGATAGACTCCACAAGTCTTGTGAATTGAATTTACTTCAGAATCCAAACTTCATTTTCTAAGTTTCATAAATTTAATACTATTTTTTAATGTGGTTAGGGAGTTATCAAATGCTTCTGGAAGACTTAACACAAGTTTTAGGGGAAATACAGGAGCTGCATTAACCTAAAAGTCTTACATTTATATAAGCCTTTTCCCAGCTAATCTATGTCACATGCTAGGGGGGTTTGCCCACACCTCCAGGACTTCAAACCCCTCAAGATGGTTTTATTTGATAATAGACTTTTCCAACTTGGAATAAACTTGTCTAAAGTCTTGAAGAAGCATGCTTTTGCAAGTCTTGCATGTGAAGGAGTGTTTTGGCACAAGTACTCCTGTCTCTGAGACTGAGATTCATTTAATTTAATGAAGTTAGTTACGTTTGGCAGTCTCAACTGATCACCAGGGCTCCCATGTCTGGCTTTGCTGGTGAGAAATAGGCATCTACGGCAGATATGGGATCAATTCCTTTCAGATATTCCTACCCACCTCTTTTTCTCATCTTCCTAATAGGAAGAGTCCAATTGACTAACAATAGGATGCTTAGATTTCAAGTGGCCAGCGTTAAAGTATAAGCAGTTCATCCCAACATATGCTATGTTATTTGTAAGGCATTAAGCACTATGCTGTGACTGGGCATCACTGAGATTTCCAAATATAGAGGAAGTTCCTGGAAGTGCCCCCCATGAGCAAAACTTTAGGTCAATGCCCGCCGCCTGAATTTGTTTTCTGCTCTGCAAAGGTACTATCACCATCATGTTCTCAAGAACACTGTGCCTATAGCTCTCAACTCATAAGGACTATTTTGTTCAGCATATAAACTGGTTTAGGAAGAAATCAGTTTGAACCAAAATCAGAGGCTCTACACAACATCTGCAGAAAAGCAAAGCCAAGCTAGCGAGTCCGGAACAAATTCTTGCTTCATCAGCAAGCGTGCTCATTTGAACAGCAAATGTGTATTTGAAAATCTGAGAAACAGGCAGGTTCTGCCTTGACGAGTGTGTATTTGAGGGTCTGATACATTTAGTCTGGTTCATCCAGGAGTAATTTTGTCATTGTTGGGGCAGGACCAAATTAACTGTAGGAGTTTTATAATATGTTCACCACATCTTTTATTTTCATCAGCTGCAGTTTGGCTTGTCACAAGTTAATGTGCGTATGCATTAGGTCAGTTTTTTTTCTATTCAGACTATTTCAACACTGTTCAAAAAACAAGAGTCAAAGTAATTTTGGGAAAGAGAAAATCAGTATAAAACCTGTATTTATATTTGTGCTGGTGCAGCATATTCAAATCTCTCAGAAAAATCTTCAGCTGCCAAAACTGCGAAGGAAGAAGCGTGACCTTCTGCTACACTTCCCATGGTTTTTCTCATAATTAAACTTGTCATGAGTCTTGTTTACAACACCCAACTTACCGCAGCCTTATAACAAACAAAGGCATTCAGCCGCTGAAGTGCGTGTCCAAATTCACCAGGGATTACTGCTGCCATTTTCATCCCTTCCTGTACACGGAAAATGCAAAGGCCAAATTTAGAAATGGATCACAAGTCTCTGGTCAGGTTGTTTCCAAGAAGGCCAATGAAATCTGCTTTCTTATTTAGCTTAAACCTGTCTTCCCAAGTATTATCTTCCTGGAGACTTTCAGACATGTTTCCATCACCTAAGCTGTTAACTCCTGACAAACCTTTCCCAGGAGCTGGAAGACAG
The DNA here is from genome assembly GCA_013396735.1 of Grallaria varia. Classification (NCBI taxonomy): domain Eukaryota; kingdom Metazoa; phylum Chordata; class Aves; order Passeriformes; family Formicariidae; genus Grallaria; species Grallaria varia. Next base: position 346,113 of record VWZG01002506.1, on the reverse strand, counting down.
ATGTGGAATCATAACTGCCATTTTTTTAGCTCAAAACCTATGTGTGTGAAACCCAACAGGGCTTCTTCTGTGTACTTAAATCTAGGAAAAAGTACAAAGCAAGATATGCTTATTATCAAAATAATATTAGAAAAAGTCTCTACCCCTCACATCATGCTTTAATTTTTGCGTCTTCCCTGCTCAGTAGCTTCAAAATCAAAATCATTAACATGATTAAACTGGGTCCAAGAAAAATCATTTTTCTAATATTTGGTCTAAAGGCCATTCAGGTGCTTTTGAGTTATCAGTCAATCAACGCATGCTTTAGATTACAAGGGCAAGTATTTTTAAAAGACAGGCTTAACATCAGTCTATGTGAAGAAAAGAAATTCAGCAAAGTGCAAAAGAAACAGTCAAAAAACGTCAGATATTATAGAGGAGCAAGAACTGTCATTAGCTTGGGTATCACAGTGATTAGCAAAGCCTGAAGATGCACTTTCAGGGTATAAGACAGAAGGGAAAACCAGCTACTGTCATGAATAGCATCAGTCCCTGTGTGAAGAAAAGAAGGAATAATAACTTTAGGGAGGCACAAGGAGGGGAGGCTAATTCTTATTACTTTATTTGTATTTTTAAATCCTATTTTTAACTTCTCCTTATTTTAATGGTTATTTTATGAACTTTTTATTTGTTTAATTAACATGTCTCCATCTTATTTTTAACTCCAGGTGTTGCTAACCTTCTAGAAGAGGGTTTGGAGTCAGGCATTGCCACACCTAACCAAGCCCAGATACCTGGTGGGCTTAAACGAAGGCAGGACAAGGTGCCTGTGGGAAGCATCCAGCTGTTGCAGCCCTGCACGACCCTGCTTTGGTTTTGGTTTGCCAGCTGCAACTTGCAGGGATGCGTGTGAGCTGCAGGGCTTGGAGCCAGGCAGAGCCATACCCCGAGGATCCCCTGGGCATCTCCAAGCCATATCCACAGTCAACACAGGAAATGCTGGTGAGACTGGACCCTCCCTCGCTTCCTCTGGAGGCCTGGCACTGGTCACCAGCAAATCCTCTCACTTCCCATGATGTTTATGTCAGGCCACAGCTACTATTTTTGAACTGATGTTCCCTGGGTTTAATCCACTTAGCCTGTGACCACCTTCATCAGCTTCCCGCAAGCACAGCTTGAGGCTGCAAGATCCTCCCTGCCACACTCTCTATCCTCTGCCGCTGCCCCACCGCCCCTCTCGGGAACGCGTATTTATAAAGAGGTGGATTAGGAACATTATCAGGCAGGTCACAGGGTGTCAAGCTGCTCTTTCAGGGCTTAAAATTGGAGGCTCCCTCAAGAGAGAGCTGCTGTGACAGCCGCTGGGATGACAGCTTCAATGTACTTGCAGTTTACTCTATTAGCAGCACCAGTACTTCAGGATGGAGCATTTAGAGACACCCTTCCTATAAACGAAGCAGTCAGGAGGCATAGAAATTGTTTCCTTTAATTTTCTTTTTTTTCACACGGGTCAAATAGGAAGGATTCTACTTAAGTGCAGTGAACAAAATTCATAGATGGTGCAAAGCCAATTTGCTCCGCTGCTGCCAGTGAGCAGTGAGTGATTTACACTTGCTAGGGACCCCAGCCCATCATCCGTTCCAAGCTGGCCAGTCCCTGCAGGAGTTATATCATTTATCATCTGATCAGTGGAGAGAAGAGAGGTGCCCACAGCACTGCTATCTGGCAGGTCACTTGATGGGAAGCAGAGTCCAACACCCACCGGCTCCACAGTGCCCCTGGGTCTGCCACAGTGATGTCCCAATGCCTGAGACCATGCACAAGGTATTGGGCATGGTCAAAAAAAATGTCAGGCCAAGCTCTGGCTGCAGACTGTGAGATGTGTTTGGGTTGGACCCATGTCTTGGAGAAAACACTCCACCTCAATACAAGATTCTTGCAGCTTGTAAATCAGAAGCAGCCATTCCCCTTTGGTGTGCTACAGGGATCTGCACAAAGGCAAATCCCAAGTGCTTCGTCATCCTGCTGAGCTCTAATCCCATCAGCATCTCTGGCCACTCCATCCATCGGATTAAAACAAGGCTGAAAGTCATAATACAGCTGGTTCGCCCACGGGGAGCAAGCTCTGCGTGGGCAGATGCAGCCATCACCACTCAGCCAAGCACCACACTGCTTGCAAGCCCCCAAGGCTTTCACCACTGCAGCATTTTCGGGGTGGCCCAAGCTGCAGACAGGGCAGCCCATGTTCAGCATCACCACAAAGATGTGCCTTTAGCCCCCTTCTGCCCCTCCAGAGCCTCTGTGCTCTTAATGGATGAAGTAACTGTAGCACTGCTGTCAGAGCCCTTCACATTCATGCCGAAAGTTAGCCAAAAATGTTCAAACAGAAAATATTTTCCATGAGAAAATGCTGCTTTAACAGAACCTAACCCTCCCAGTGGAAACCTGTCAGCTCTGCTGTAGCCTGTGGTAGAAACCAGATGGGTATATATAAGGATCCTGCCTTCATCCTGGGACCACTGGCAACAAAAATCAAGCTTCAATCAAGGTCTCACTCTTCCTTTCTCTGTTTTTTTCCAACTACAAAAATAATTTCATTTTTTTAACTTTCTGTGTCATTTTTGAAAGCTTTCGACTTCCTTATGCCACCCTAAGAAAAGTACAGCATATGTGGGAATGTGATTCTGTCTCCAGCAGCTCATTTCATGGTCCAGAGTTGACCTTCACAGTGTTCCATAGGACGGTCCTTGCTTTTGCACAAAAGCACATACAGACAAGATTAGGTGAGCCAAACTACCACCTCCTAATGATTTACATAGACCCTCAGCCTTTCTATTTATAAAAGCACACTGTCTTGGCAATAGGAAAGGAATAGTTGGCATCATTTTTATATTTTCTAGATCTGTCTAAATTCAGCCTTCCTGTCTTTTCCACTGTACTTTTCTCCAGAAATCAGCCCTCACTTCCCACTCACATATGGATTTTTCTTTCATTTATTTCCCCAGTAAGGAATTGTTCACAGAAACCATAGGAAATGTAAAGCCATGAGACTTCTCAAGATGCCATCCAAACCATAGCTTTCTTCAAAAATGCCCAGACTCTACCAAACTCCATACACTCATCACCACCTTACAAAGATCACAGTAGTGTAGTGCTTTGAGGACTGGGCTGTCTGCACAGTATATAGGTGACACCTGGGACAGTTTGGGGTAATCAGACATCCCTCTTTTCCTACTTTTTTAAAAGGCAATATAAAGACTTCAAGACTGTAACCGAAAGGAAAGTTTTCTATAGACCTGTGAACAAGCCTGGAGAATTCACTTGCAGGGAAATAAATTCTATATGAATATATTCCACAGGTTGATCCAAAAGATATTAAAGAGTGATCAATGTGTGATTCAGACTATAAATCATTCTATTCAGATTGCAGATGTCATAATCTCTACTACTTCTAATTTGTTCAAAGTTTCCCCATCCCTTCCCCTGCCATTTAAGAGACCTTCCGCTATGCATCTCTGCCCTGTAGGTAGATAAGGTGATCCCAAATGCATAACGACGGGCTTTGCAGCTGACCTGGCAAGCTCCCTGGTTAAGGTCTGACACTAACCCCCAATACAGCAGCCACTCCAGTGCCTTGCACCTCAGGGAAAAACAGCACAAATGTGTTTGATTTGCAACTTTACAAGGACTTTCACATTGAGGTCTAAGTTTCTTTTATTAGTAGACCTAAGAGAAGGGCACCATTAACACATAACAAGGAAGGCAGCACTAAGCTATTACCATAACAGCAGTGTTTTAAAAACCCCACTACTTAGAGGTTTATAAGGTTCCTCAGAAAGATTATTGCAGAAGCCACAAAATGGAAACAGAGGAAAGAGTTTCTCACTGCATTGTACCTTCCCACATGTGTTCAGCCCTATACAGAGAGACAAGCCTGGTCAAAACACAACTGTAGCCTCTCCTAAGTAACCTGCTCATCTTGGGGACACCCAGGGGACTTCCCTGGACTGGGAGGATCTCCCATCAATATTTAAGACCCTTCTGTACCATTGGTCAGTAAAGCCTTAGCAGAAAACCTGAAGGAATAGTTTAGCAGCTGAGACAACCAGTTTTCCTCTCCCAACAGCCTTGTATGAAACAAGACCCTCTGTTTAACCTGTTTTTTTCTGTTGCTCTTTTCATGCTTTGCTATCTGGGTATTTTGAATGAAGGGTACCCCAGCCCTGAAAGTTCTCCAAACAAAACAACACAGTGTTTCAACACAAGGTGTCTAAATGAAGTGCTGTATCATTTCCAACACTTTCATATTTCCTCAATACTCTCCATCAGAAAAAGTGTTCCCAGCTCTGTTTATCCAGTTCAAGGCCCACACGCTCTCAGACTGTCATAAAATAAAGACATCAACAAATCTGTAAGTATGTATTATTTCAAGACATTTCCTTATAAAGCAATGACACTGTGTATTAGCAGCTTTTATTCTCTGCAAATCCCTGTCTCAGCCACAGAGGAAGGAACGGGCTGGCTGGTCCCCAAAAAAGGACCTGGCTGAGTCTCTGTTGATTTGTGTCAAATTGCATCCCCATGCCTGCACAGCCAGCACAGTGCCATCCTCATTGGAGATGTTGTCCCTCTCCTCCATTAGCCAGCCAAATCTGGCACTCCTCTTGGAGCACTGAGTGCGGGTCCCCTCCCTGGTGGGCCCAGCTGTGCTGGAGATTGGGGGAACTGGAGATTGGAGAGGATGAATAACTGTACATCAGGCAGCAGCTGCTTTTCTTCTTCCCAAGGAGGGTCATTGCTCTGAGGTGGCATCCCTGCAAGCAGGCCAGCTTTCCAGTCTATTAAACTGATTTCTTCCTTCATCACCTGTATTTTCCCTTTTGCATTTTTTAGGAGTTGCCTTAGCCTTAGTGCAGCATGACTTAATCCACCACTTGTGATGATCTAATAGATTCCACTCCTCAGATCTCTGTCCATGACCTCATTGCTTTGCTGTCTCCTCTTTGCCAGATCTCCATCTGGAATGGAAAACATCCCTTCCTCAGCTCTTCATCACCCTTGCATTGTCCCTTTGCCGCCCCACATCCCCACACCAATTCAACAGAAATCCCAACGAATGCTCCTTGCATATATGGGGCATTAACCTCCCAGTCTCCTAGAATACGGAAGGACCATAATCCACATCTTCTGGCTGGAGAGAAAGCTGTCTGGAACGTGAGCTCACGTTTTCCTAAAATAAGCAGGAACTGTGCACTCAAACTCAACACCTGCGGCAAAGTGGGAGTGGCTGTTAACACTCTGCAGCATCCAAAGCAATCCTTGCACGTGGCGTGGCGTGGCACGGTGTGAGCCAGAAGTGCAGAACAGCTAGCAGCCTTCCAAGGGTGACTAATGCCTTGCTGCTAAAAACAGCTTCCAGGGGTTTTCCGTGAGCAAATCTCACTACAGATCGAGTATTGGCTTTTCACCTGCTAAATACAAGAACTTCACTGTAATGTCCACACCAATGGATTTTTTTTTACCGGTGCATACTACAAATGTTAGAGGAAACCCAAGTCTTTCGTAAGTGATGGCAGCATCTGATCCTTGTTAACACCAGTCTTAAAAGCCAAAAAAGCCACCCTATTAATAGATTATGCGGGTGAGTGGAAACAAGAATATGTGGTAGACATACAGGACTGGAACATAAAGCATATTGCACTCACGGACACAAATGTATAAGGGCCAAAGAAAAGGTATAGAAAATAATGTGCTGGTGTGGCTCCTCAGAGAAGCACAATGTTAGATCAGATAGGTGGTCCTGTCAAAAACACATAATGCTCAGCTACTTCACCAAAAGACCAAGCAAAATTCTTCAGAGTCTTGTTTGAGAAAGAAACTGATAAGAACTGTCACCAATCCTTCGAATTTGCCACGGTCTGTGTCCCTTTGGACCTGCCAGGTTTTGCTGCTCCTCTCGCAGGCCACTCGGTTCTTTCAAGCACTTCTGTGTGAATCATAGCCACATCTCCAAGAAAACTGAATGAACATATGGCTCTGCTCATTGTGGGGACAAATGTATATACAGTGTCAGTTTCTGAAACTTATTCAATTAATATCTTGTCTAAACAGACTCCAGTGCTATGTTTTCCCATGTATTTGAGGTTTGCAGTCAAGCAGCTGAACCGTGTAATCCACTGTCTCAGACATGACATACTACTTGCCAGTCCTGACTGTCCATAACAAGTTGATTCATCTTATAAAGCACTTGGTCTTCCAAATGAAATGTAGATTGATGTTATTTAGCTTACTTTATTTTCAGAGCAAGCAACCCACAGGTGGGCGTGTTGAAGCGCATTCGCAATACTTCTCCTAGGAACAATGTGGTCCTTGCACAAACGTTAATGGAAAGTAAAAAGAGAGTTGTGCAATTGCAATTGAAATGAGACTACCTTGAGAACTTGCCAAAATATCTGTGAATAAGTTTCCCCATTAGCAGTGTTATACCAGCTGCTGAATTTTTCTGGGAAACACATATACATATCTCCTTCTAGTTCAGAGGACCCTCTTTTCCATCTTAGAATTTCCTATCATAACTTTTTTCAGTATCTAAGCAACATCTGGGCCAATGTGAGCACTATGGTAAGGACTAGGAATCTTCTCCTCGGAGGCCTCATTTAATTCATTCTGCTGTTAAGGTACAAGATGTGGCATTTGCCAGTGCAAAGGGAATGGATTGGCATGTGACAGCTCACTGGAGCTCAGGCCCTTGAGAAGATGGCCAAGCTTTGAAAACATTATCTTCACCCTGAGGACTCCACAACAGCCCAGTGTGAAAAAGATGGATGTTGTGGAGTGGCCCTGCCCTGGTCTAAGAAAGTGGATAATATAAATCTTCTAACATGGCTTTGACTCCAGAGAAGGGTCAAACAGCCCAGTGTGGCAGAGACAAGGTTTCAACACCTTGAAACAATTCATTCTAGCATTCCCAAGAGGCAAGAGACTGCCTTCAACTTACTTCTAATTAATTCACAAATTAGCCTGCTGGTCCATAAAGAGCATCATGCACTAATTAAGCCCAGCTGCTTTATGGGAAGAGGTACAATGAAATCTGTAGATTTCTGGTACCAAAATGAAATGTCCTATCTGCGCTTTATTCAGGTAGCATTTGCTCCCCTGGGGTTGTTAAAGCTAAGGTCATGCTTGGTCACAAAGAATCAAGAATTTATATTAGATCCTGAGGATAGCCCAAGTTATAATCAATAGGAGAAAGAGAGCACCGATAGTGCTAGTTGTTACCTAGGATTTGCATTTCATTTTGATGGAGAGCTATGGTTGAAGCTTTTCCCACAGGTGGAGCATTTGTAAGATGCTCTCCCAGGTGGTTTCTCTGGTTTCTAATGAGGTATAAACTCACCTTAAGCTGGCACAATTACCTGTTGCTCCTCACGGGGAAGCAGCTTATATTTATGAAACCTGTAGGAAATTGACTATTTATGAGACCTCCTCTCCTCTGCTCCACGTGGCAGAGGAGATCTAATGTGTTCAGAGGTTGCTGTAGACAGAGAGGGAGGGAATCAGAGATTTGCACAGCCGGGCAGCACACTGGTTGCATAAGCCCTGTGTCTGTGGGAAATCAGTCTAAAACCTTTTGAGAAGCAATACAAACATGTAGCCTTTTAGGACTAAAGTCATTTATGCAGAAATTTCCCCTATGGTCAGACTATTTCATAATTACCCACACTGGGATGTCTTGCATTTTGCTTTGAAGCATCTGTTTCTCGGCATGTCACCATTAGTTTGATCTAGCAGTTCCTATCCTTATATAATAATAAACTGCTTCATGGCTATTTCACACAAAATGTCTCTCTTTTTACCCACTAAATGACCTGGAACTAGAACACAAACATTCTGTTTGCACAGTTTTACATAACATTTGCCATAGTTTTCACACAACACTATTAAATACTCATTTGTTTCTGTTCCCAGGCTGATGGAAAGCAGTTCTTTTGGTAGCTTGATTACGTCAGTGTTCTTTGAACATGTAAATAAAGATACTGAGATAAGACCTGCCCAACTACAGAGCCCTTTTTGTCTTTATGTTTACTAGATACTTCAAGCTAAATAAAATTACTCTTTCCACTCAATCTGCCTAAGAAGATGCTTAACAAATTGATAATGAAATTTTCTTGGATATCACAACCCCTCCCCAACCAATTTTCATCACAAGCAGCATCTGAGAGGATCTACAATGACATATTTGAAAAAGGCATTCTGAAAAATGACTTAGGGTCCCAAATACCGTTTTGAAAAGCAACTTAACTCCCAAGGAATGGAATTTTCAGGGAGATTTAAATTCTTGAGTATTTAATGACCAGCTTAGAAAAAGGAGCTTCTACTTAGCAGAATTCCTTTTCTTGACAAAAATGCATTACAGGTTGGCATCTGGCAATGTCACTCAGCACACACTCTCATCTTCATTGGTACAAAACACCATTGCAATGTGATTGAAAGGTGCTTCTCCAAACTGTTTCAAATATTTTTTGCTAGGCAAACTGCATAAATGTTTTCCCTGCCCAGTTCCTTTTGGGGTAGTGACTTGGAGGTTCGTTTCCTTGGCAAGATGTCCTGGGTTGCCTGAATTTTCAATAAAGAGATGATTTTGGAAACAGATTTTGCAAAACGGGCCTTAATCTATTTTAAAAAGATGGCAACATGTCCCAAGCAACATGAAACACTCTCTAGAGGTGCCTAATTTTGAGAGACTAGGGTAATCATTCAGCAGCATGTTTACTTCTGATGCTACAGGTATAGAATGAATCCAACCCTAGACCTTGGACATGAAACCTCACCTGAGGTAAGTAAGTCTAACAGTACAGATTCATCAAATCAGCTCATCGAATGTTGAAGCCATAGAACAGGTGTGGTGGTAGAAGGTGTCAACTGTTAAAAGGAAAAAGACAGTGGCTGTTTCTGTCTTCTTTGCCATCTTCTTTCCTCCTGGACTTTAATTCACCAAATGCTAGATGCAGATCTTCTGGTTTCTGAAGCAAGGAAATCACCTCCTATGATGATGTTACATTCATTTTGCTGTAGTTAATGTTTAAACAACTGCTACAGTCATTAAAGTCTGTTACGTAACATCCCCCAAAAAAAGCAATGCCAAGAATCTCTAAGGGCAAAAATAAGTGAGAAGAAAGGCAAGAAATGCAGAAGGCAGAAAATGATTCAGATCTTTTTTTTTTTTTAAAATTTATATATATAAGCTGAACACAGAGTTACAAGAGTGAATTACCCTTCAGCAAGGCACATGAGCTATCTGCTCTTTATGGTATGATATGAAACTGCAAACCCATATTGTAAAGGGAACATTACGTAGAGCAGTAGAACTGTACTTGCCCAGGCAATTCTTCTTCTGACATTTCTTGGGATTGTTTTTGTCTGTTTATTTTGATATGTCTAAAGAAATGTTGTCTATTTGCAACTGCTATCTTACACCAAATCCCAAGAATTATTATTTTTTAAAAAGAGCAATCAGAAAAGAAACCTGAAGATTATTAGTCACTGGTATTAGTCATTGATAGAGGAACAAGGCCACTTTAGAGGTCAAAATGTTTCAGTAGCCACAGAAATTCCACCTAAACTACTCCACATCCCATCTAACAGTGCATGACAAGAGGCTCTGGAAGCGAAATAGGCCAGAGAACCATTTTGCTCCCACCAGGTTTACAACACTGCTTGAAGCAACACACAGTCTGATGCCATTCCCTGGCACCAACTGCTGATGGAAATGTGTTTAGAGGAGCTGAGAGCCCAGCGAGGCTTTCCCAGAGTACTGCCACTTCAGTGTACAAAAAGTCCCAAGTGCTTAAAACCATTTTGATGCAAAACTGCCTCTGAAATCAGTGGCCTTTATGAGGAGCTCAACACTGCTCAAGGCTATCCAAGAGCTGCTCTGCCCTCCTCCTGCATAAGGATGCAGTACGGGAGAGGGAAAACTCACATGCCCCATAGCAGCATGTATGGATCAAGGACAAAACAAAGGCTAATCCCTTTCCACCTGTTTCCCTCCTGGAACAACCTGGAAACACCACTAAGGGTCCAGCAGCAGAAGTTATGCCTTGCCTTAGTAATCCCCACACCATTTCCTCGTCTTTTCCTTAGAGGCAGCAGGAGGGAGCAAAACCAGAATGTTCCCACCACACTCGGGGTCTCAGTCACTCCTTCCTGATCACCTCTGCAGACATCATACCTCTTGTTAGGGAGGGAAGCATGGCAGCCAAGGTCTGAAGCATCTTCTGCTGGCATAGTGCCCCAGGCAGGCTGCGACAGTCCTCATCACACCAACTCAGCTTTATCTCCATATTTAACAAACAGTAAAACATCTGCTTTATGATACCGGCTGGAACAAAAGCACTGGACATTTTGAGTGCAATTTAACAATGTCTGTGACCTCAAACAGTTTGTTTTTTCTTCAGTGTGTGCAGAGCCTGACCCCACTCACATCCTCTAAATCCTTTTGCTGTCTTCTTCTTTTCCTGCACTCAAAAAGGGCACAGGACGAAAACAAAAGATAAAAAAACCCAAGGGGAACTAGTATTGTAAATAATAACAACCAGGCATTTCATCAGCATGAACACGGTACCCATAAATCTTTATCACCAACAATTTTTTTGTATCTATAGTCCACTATCCTGCGAATTAGTCTGATTTGTCCACTCAATGCTAAGGCCATCAGAATCTACCTAATTTTTCAAAGCACATGAGTCCAGAAATCCCTGGACTTGATAATTTTCAGTTTGAAAACACAGTCTTGATTCCGAAACTAAATTTTATGGAAAGAAATCTCATTGTAGTTGGAAACGACACCCCTGTCACTCCAAGGAAAATTCAGCACAGACCACCCTTTGTTTGGGTTGGCACTGGAGGGCACTTTAGCACCTGTGTTATTTTCTTATATCCCAAGAGCAGTCACTCATTCTTTTCCATTCTGATCCACTATTTTTCACCTCTGTTTCCACCTGTGCTTGCCACAGAAATTTCCACACGGTAGAGGTGACAGAATTTATGATTTCTCATAGTTTCCTAGAGACTGTTCTGAAAAAAAAAGAGGATCTTTTTCTTTTTCACAGAAGGGTAACTGTGAGAATGGCCAAAATATGCTGAAAACTTAGCAGTGCTTGAAAAAA
>VWZG01002506.1:321735-334949 GCA_013396735.1 Grallaria varia | reverse complement strand
AAAAAAAAAAAAAGAAAGAAGGTGTGCTTTCCTGAAGCTCATTATTTTCTTTTCAGTTATTTTGCTGATCCCACCACCTCTTAATGCTGTGCAACTAGGACTTTCCCAATTAAATCTAACTTCTAATTTCACTTTCAATTTCTGAAGTAACATCATAAAAGTTGGTCTTTGCTGGCTCTAACTGCTAAAAAGTCCAGTTCTTCTGTAATGCATTGCTACAGGAAGAAATGAACACAAGTCTTACTTTGGCATGAAGTGACAGTGTGAGCAGATATTGGCGGTAAAGGCTGTCTACCACATAAGTGTAGGTATATATTTTTGAAACAGGGAAAGCAAAAATATAGAAGCATAGAATCATTAAGGCTGGAAAAGACCTCCAAGATCATCAAGTCCAACCATTAACCCAGCACTGCCAGGTCCACCACTAAACCATGTCCCTAAGCACCACATCTGCACGTTTTTTGGATATGAAACGCATCATCTCCCATCTATTGTGCATCCCGTTTGATGAAGAAAACTCTGCAATGTCATGCAAGAAGCCTTAAAATGGGTACTGATCATAGACACAGTGTAGCCAAAAGACAGAGCTTTGATAACAAAGTATTTCACAGCCTCCTTTGCATTTAAAGAGGGCCATACAGCCATCACAGATCACTGAGGATGCAGTCAGGTGGGTAAGATGCATACAGTGCATGAGAACAGGCACAGATAGTACAAGCAAGAAAACAACTCTTGAAAGAGGAGCTCTCTTTCCTAAGGGCTTTGGCAAGAACCAGCAGAAAGGGTTAAGACATCTCACTGTCCTTGGTGACCCTGCATTTGGGTATCTCTGAATTAGAAATTCAGGTTTATGTGGAAACCAACACTGTTCTGATGCACGTTCTTACTGTAAACAGCATTGTGCTCATGCAGCTGCAAGCCAAGCAGCCTCTGTATGTCTGCACAAGTACTTGGCATCCCACTGAAGTGCAATTTGCCTTGATCAGAAATAGATTTTGGCCTGCTACTCGGCAACTACCAGGTGCTGTAGAAGAAGGTAGGAAGACCCAAAGGGCCATGGCCATAGCTCACAACCACAACTCTGAAAACCTAGCCTCCAATGCTCTATCACCCGTCCCTGGCATGGGCAGCCCACCATTCCACTGAATGCTGAGCCTCACCACCTGTGCTGGTTTAAAGGTAAACCGGCAGGAGAAATGAATCCAACTCAAAAGAGTTTAGAAGTCAGAACTACAATTTAATAAAAAAAGATTACACTAGATACACTGATACAAAGGAAAATTGGTTTCAGCCCTCAAAACCCAGTTGTACAACCCAGACCCCTGGGGCACAAACAGTATGGTGCTCACCAGGCCCTGTGCTGAGCACCACATGGTCCCCCTGAATCCAAAGCAAAAAGAAAAGGAAAACCTGTTTTCCTCCCAGAAGGTTGGTGGTCGCAGTCTGGTTGAGAGTGGTAGTTGCAGTCCTGTTGAGGTTCTGGTCCTCCTCTCAGTCTGATGAGTGAGTGAGTGCCTCCAGTTCCAAAACACCAAGCTTATATATGTTTTGGTTCAGATAGGAACACCCAGTACCTCCCCCAGGGTGAGGGTTTTCACAATGGGCAATTTACTCAGTGAGTCACAGGATATTTTTGGTCTACTTGATGGCCCATTAGCAGACATGACCCCTCAGGTTGGGTGTGAAGGTGTTAATGACTCCTGGAGGGGAGTTATCACACCTGAATCATTGGTGTGAAGACAGGGAACCTTCTTATCTCTGTTTTTCCATGCACCCAGTTCATAGCCTGAGGTGTCAGGTGTGTCCTGGGCAGCTGTTGCAAACAATGCATCGTTAACAGTTCATGATAAATGGCAGAGAGGGTATGGAATACACAGTTCCAGTTACATTCCCACAGTGATAATCTGGTCCCAGCTACTATAACCAGGACACCACTGTTCCCCGTTCTGCCTCCTACCCACGATTCTTTTGTGGGCAGCCACAGCAGGAAGGGCAGCTGGCAGGCAGCTTCAAAGGAGCAGCCAGCTACTTTCTGGGTACAGCAGCAGAGCCTCATCCCACCACAGGCATCAAAAGCCGATGGGTTTCCCAGGCCCTGCTGACATGTCACCCTCCAGGTCTTGACTGTCACTTCTCCTCCAGCTCCCTGCCAGGATGGATGGGAAGAGGAGCCTCCACCAGGGCTGGCCCCTCTGGACAGTGTCATGCAAAATACAGGACAGCAGGAGGACCAGCTGGTCCTGGAGTGGGACATGGTGGTGAGACGCAGCAGGCATGTGGAATTGCCTTTTGATGCACACAGATTGGGAAGCATAGAAGTGAGGCCAGGACTGCAGGGCTTTAAAGGGCAGAGGGCCAGGTCCCAGGTGAAAGCAGTCTGTTGGAGCTCAAGAGGTGTCCCCACTAATATCCAGGTGAGGTGGAGGAGAGCTGCCCATCCTGGGAGGCATGGTGGGGAGCAAGCCATGGTGGATGGGTAGAGGCTCAGCATGGTCCTGCCCTCTGAGGTGTCACCTAGGGCAGCCTGAACTGTGCACCATTGCTGCTTTTTCACATCAGAACCCCAGCCTATCTACTGTTCAGCCCACATACAGGCAGCTCCCCATGCTGCTGATCCCCCATCGGCTGGGTCAGCAGGGCTGGGTGTCTCTGGGTCAGCCTGACCTGGCTGCTGCGCTCAGCCCTGCGCCTGGCGCTCTGAAGCTGCCTGCTTCGTGTCACATTTCCCTACTGTGCTCCAAGGACCATGTCTTTGGGAAGTATTTTTGCAGCAATAAAGCAGCATTTCACTGGGTAAAGCTGCATTTTAATAGTAAGCAGAGAGGACTGTTAAAAGCTGCAGCAGGCCCTGTTTGGCGCCAGTCATTGCTTTTTTTCTCCTCCATATGTACCCCATATGCAAGTACAGCTGAAAACTTGACATAGAAATCTTTTTAAAGGGAGAGAAATATCTGAAATTGCCCTGAGAAGGAGGCTCTGGGCTTTTTAACTCTGCTTTTGCAAGAGCTGTGAAAATCCCAGAGATCTCTTACCTCTGCACTTTTGAATTTCCTCCTTGCAGGTAATTAATGACACGGATGACTGTGGTGGGGGTGAGGGGGCTAGAACTTTCCACTCGTTATGTCCCTTCCATGCCACTGCTGTTATTCAGTCTTTTGGTCTTGTGTTGTGAGAACAAATCCACAGCTGACATGGCATAGGCAGGAGTTGTCTCAATAACACCAGCCCACTACTTTGCACACATTTGGATGGCTGTCATGGGTCTCAGAGAAAAGAGATAGCTCTGCAATAGGTCTCCTATCCAAGCATCTCCTACTGGCCCTCCACTGTCATAAGCCCAGAACACTCAACACCACCTTATGCATCGATCTACTCTCATCCCAAGAGTTCCTCCTAGGGTTAGAGCAGGGGGTCACTCAGACCCAAAACCCCCTCCAGTCTGGGTTTTATGGCCCAAATTCAGCTGCAGAAGAGGAACAGCAGTCCCCTGCTCTGTCAACAAGGATGTCTTGCTCATGAGCTCCTTCTTCAGTCTGAGCTGAACATTAAATAGCTTCCCTTCTTCATACAGACATGTGAAATACACCTCGAAATAAAAAAAGACATGACATAATCTCTACACAAGAACAAACATTCCTTGGACTCCTTCCTTTCAAGCACTGAAGGACCTTCAATGCTCCTAGAATTCACTTTGGTTTCTAAACAAAAACTTGTTTTTTAATCAGGCAGCATGAAAAATACATAGATCTGGTGGGGAGAAAACAAAAAAACAACATAATTGCATTTCTTTGTTTTAGTTTCCTCATAATCCTGGAGAATTCCTTGGGATTAGATGAGAGTCACTGCAGGTATCCAAAATTGTCCTTTTCAAACCTCTGGCTTGTTCATCATCTCTCCAAATCTGTCTGTTCTGACTCTGCGAAAGACAGCATTGTACTTGTTGTAAGTGGGGTTCCTCTCTTCCTGCCTCCTCTCATCATTTCCTATATGGCATTCTGAGTCCTGCACCAAGTATTGTCTTGTTGGCCCAGACACGTCACTGCCATGTGGTTACTTGTCGTGGGCTCAGGGACCTTCTGCTCCTCTAAAGGTGCCCACGTAGAGGCTTCTGAAAAGGTGTCCTTAGATGAGAGCAAGTGGAGAGATCGGTTCGTGGAGAGATCAGTTCTTGCACGCATCTGAAAAAATGAAGGTTTTGTTTCCAAAACTAAATACATCAGCTTGTCAGAAGCGTTTTGCACATGGACAGACCCTATGATGCCATCTCTTTTTTTTTTTTTAATATTTGTCAAATGTATGTTAGCATAGAGAAGTCTGCAGCTAATACTCACGGAGTCATAGTCTTTCCCTGTCCCAGTTCCTAGACCCAGATTTCCACTCTTGTTTGCTGTACCCTTGAGTTTCTACAACTCCTCTGGCATGGTCTTGCAAGCAATTTGGTATTACTTGTATTTCAGTGGTGTCCAGCATCATCATTGTGCCAGATACTGCAAGAGCAGACATATTATATCAACTCCCATTTGGCAGTTACACCAAAAGAAATTGCAGGGAGATCTTAGCATGCCACTTAAAAGGACCCAAACTGCAGAATGAAAAGTTCTTTGTAAGATGCTCAGGCTCCTGGGTGGCCACAGTGCCTGCATTTCCCCAAGGAAACATCAACGTTTTGAAGTTCTGGTCGTTGTTCCACATGGACCGCAGGGTTTGTGACCCTTTCAACAGCATTCATCGGCACATGAGGAAGCAGGCTTCCCCAGACTCCCTGCCACCACACTCAGCTGGTCCCTAACCACAAAGGATGCCTGCTTCCCCAGTCGAAACCCCAGTCTCCCAGTTCCAAATGCTCCATGGTGGCAGCACCCAGATCCGAGTGACATGTCCTTGATGGGACCACCTGAGAACGAGTCACTGCAGCCCTTTAGCCCTTTCCCTCCTCACAAAAAGCCTGAAAAGCAAAAACTGCTTGCTGGCTGGTCTCTTCCAGAGTGGATTTTAAAACAGTACCTCCCTTTTCACAGCCCATCAGGTATCCTAAGCTTTTCTCCTTGCTTTTTAAAATGTACAAGGAGGATGGAGATGAAGATGGGAATACTCTTGGCTTCCTCCCCAGCTAAGAGAAACTGGGGGCTGCATCCCTTCCCATAGGAAGAGGAGAAGGGCTACCAGGCACAGACAGAGCAGCTCAATGGGGACCAACCCTCTGGCAGCATGTCCTAGTTACAGTGGCTGGGACCAGTTTATCACTGTGTGGGCATAACTGGAAGTGTGTATTCCATACCCTCTCTGCCATTTATCATGAACTGTTAATGATGTATTGTTTGCAACAGCTGCCCAGGACACACCTGACACCTCAGGCTATGAACTGGGTACATGAGAAAACAAGAGATAAGAGGGTTCCCTGTCTTCACACCAATGATTCAGGTGTGATAACTCCCCTCTGGGAATCATTAACACCTTTACACCCAACCTGAGGGGTCATGTCTGCTAATGGGCCATCAAGTAGACCAAAATATCATATGACTCACTGAGTAAATTGCCCATTGTGAAAACCCTCACCCTGGGGGAGGTACTGGGTGTTCCTATCTGAACCCAAGCATATATAAGCTTGGGGTTTTGGAACTTGGGGCACTCACTCACTCGTCAGACTGAGAGGAGGACCAGAACCTCAACAGGACTGCAACTACCACTCTCAACCAGACTGTAACCACCAACCTTCTGGAAGGAAAACAGGTTTTCCTTTTCTTTTTGCTTTGGACTCAGGGGGACCACGTGGTGCTCAGCACAGGGGCTGGTGAGCACCATACTGTTTGTGCCCCAGGGGGCTGGGTTGTACAACTGGGTTTTGAGGGCTGAAACCAATTTTCCTGTGCATCAGTGTATGTATTGTAATCTTTTTTTTAAGTTGTAGTTCTGACTTCTAAACTCTTTTGAGTTGGATTCATTTCTCCTGCCGGTTTACTTTTAAACCAGCACACAGCATTGCCCTCTCTCAGCACTAAGATGGAGAAGAGAAGCAGACAAAAAAGGAATATGCTGGCAGGGAGAAGAGATGAGAAATGATGGATTTAGGAAGTGGACTGTGATAGGGAAAGGTATTTTTTTACAGGTTTCTGTAATATCCCCTGTAATGTTAACTACTGAAAAAGATAATTTTGATGCTATTTTAACTGGTTTTTGCACTTCAGTAGAGCAGACAATGCAGTGTGTGATCCTCTCACGAAGAGCAAGTTTTCTGTGCTGTACTAAACACTATGTTGATGGTATTTAGGTCACTTTTCTGGGGGAAAATTAGGTAAAATATTAAAAAACCTGTGGCAATTCCTTCTCTGTAGGTTTGCGGAGTCAGTCTTGAGCAGAGACACAATCACTGGAATGTCTTATAGGATAGAAATGTACGAATTGTTATTGTCCATTAACCCTTAGGACATTTTCTGTAAAAAGTCTTTAAAGCTATTAGTCTTTCGGAGATATGAATTATTCTGAGTTTTGTTTTTCCCCTTGGAGTGTTGTTTTAGAACCACTTCAGCCCTTTAAATGTGTCTGCCAGACAATACAACTGATAAGAATTTGCCATTAATTGGAGAGTGGGGCATGTACCAGACTGATTTACTTTCAAAGCGCTGTTATTATGGTTGTAGACTGCATTTGGTTGCTTAGAAACCATCCTTATCGATGATTCAAGTTTTCTCCTGATAGCACAGTGAAAAGATAGCACCTTTCTTTTTCACCCAGCAGTTTTCAGGAGGAACAATTTCATAAAAACTGCTTCAAAAGGCAGTGTCCCTCCATCAATGGGCAATAATAAAATTGGCATGTTCATTTAGGCTGAAGAGGCACATTATTCCAAAGAAGTAAATAAGATTTTAGAAAACAGCGTTTGGCAGCGCAATGCTTGGAGACCTATTGTTCAGCGGAGGGGAGAGCAAGGAAAAAACTTGTTCATCAAGTGGGAAGACTTATCTGACAAACAGCCTATCTAACAAGTAACAAATGCTGAGAAGAAGGTCTCTGTAATGTTTCATTAAAACCACAGGCACATTACCAATGTGGACTTTCGGCTGCAACTCATTAGTAAATGAATTCTATCTGTGACAGCCTTGTCAAACCCAAGCTTTACTGATTACATTTGGCTTTTAGGCAGTAATCCCTAGGGAAAGTGATTTATTTCAGCACTTGATGAGTTACTCCATTGATGGCAGTGATAATGACATTATCTTGACTTAGGTTAGCATTTATAGGCCTCTTGGAAGGACTGAGTGTTCAAGGGGGATTTAAATGAAGACAGGAGGTGTCATGGTTTAGGACTGGTATTCCCCAATTTAGTGTTCCCACTGCTCACTCACTCTGCCCTCCTCCTTCTCTTGTGTTGGGATGGAGAGGAGACTTGGAGACACAAAGGATAAAGATCACAGGTTGAGATAAGAATGATTTGCTGGAAATCACCATGGAATAAGAAGATGAACTGTAACAGCAACAATATCAAAAACAGAGGGAACGAGTTCTACCCAACCGCTCACTCTGCCGTATTTACTCACCAGAAAGCACCCTTTCCCTCTCCCTGGAAAACTAGGTGAGTGGGTATATAATAACTTCTGGGTCCTAGCCATGCCCCCTCCTGGCTACTGCAAACATTAACCCTGTCCTGTCTGGAACCAGGACAGGAGGGGAGTCGAGCGTAATGGCTCACGACTGTTACAAATGTTGGAAAGCGCAGCCCATCTTTAATAGTGAATGGTTTCAGAAAACTGGGCTGAAGTAGAGAATGCTGAGAGGAAATGACTCCTTGGTTAGACAGCAAGGCCACAGCGAAGAGGGACCACAGGTTGCCTGTCACCCTCCGTCCTCTCCCAGCGCTGTACCCTGTTGTCATACGTGGGCTGAGCAATGCTGGCTTTGACTCCCTTGGTCTCACAGCTAAACCAGGAGCTGCAGCATGCAAATGAAATGCTTGTCATGTCCTGCTTCTGACAGGGAAGGTTCTCCTGGTGTAATAAGGAAATTAAGTTGAATGTGTGATTACCAGCAGGTAGTGATGTGCAAAAGCAGAGAGAGATACAGACACGAGCAGAGAGCTGAGTTAGGATGCTGTGAGGAGTAGAAACAGGATGTTAATGGCTCAGACTAATACCAAGATGCTTTCTCAGCAATCAAAGGAGAGAAAGAGGAGAGGTGAGGTACAGATCACATGGGCCAGCAGCTCTGACTCCCCCTCAGACAATCCTTTTTCCTTCCACTGTCCTTGGATCAAGAGAGAGATTGGGACTCTTAGGATCAAGGAAATGCCTCCTTGAACTCCAGGCATTAATCCTAGCAAAGGAATTAATGTTTCATTTTCGCACATCTGCCATAGTAACTCATACAATACAGAACCGGTGAACCAAAATACCCATCTTAACTGGCAAGACATGGAAAAGTAGCTTCAGGAGAAATCAAAACTGCCTTTGGGATATGTCTGATACAGGTATCACAGGTGAGATTGCTCCACAAGATCCTAAACTCTGCCAGCTTGAGCTATGAAGATGTTTTCTGCAGTGCAGGGGATGCAACTTGAGCCCAGCCAAAGCCAGGAACCAAGGCTGTCCCATCAACAGCTGTTTGGAAACCCCCTAGCTTTGGAAGTCTTTTCTAGTTTAGAAGAAATCAAACAGGGATCAGCAGATTCTTGACAACTCCAGCATATCCAAAGTGTGCCTATTAAGGTTTTTGTTGGCCTCCAGTTGGCTGAGCAAGGCTCCTTCTCTATGAGGAAAGGCACAGTGAACCACTCTGTGTGTGCAATGGACATGAATTTGAAGCAGTAATGCATTTGAGGAATGATGTAGCAACAACCTCTAAGGCAGCATTACAACTGCAATTCTCCTGATTTGTCTGTATGGAAAACACAGCAAAAACTTACTCTGTGACAGTAGCATCTGCAGGCCCTGTGAAAATTCAGGAGAAGGTTTTATGTCTGCTGAAATTATCCTGCCAGTTTTTACTGGAGAATATGTCTCTCAAAGTGCAATGAACATGTATCATGTCATACTGATCCAGTATAACCCCAGCTGTAACAATGAAAGAAAGGCCAGCTTTTCTTTTCCAGTAATTAACTCTAATCTGAGAAGACATAGGTGAGTAATTGCAAGAATAAAGGTTATTACACCTCCATGAAATAAAATTTTACCTGCTTTTTTTTCAGCTCCAGTCTTCAGCTGGACCACAAAGTTGCTTCTGTTGCAAATCGTAAGTGTGATACGATTAAAAAGCAAATCTAAAAACCTATTAGTGGTTTTAAGGCAATAATATCTTTTAATATTCTAAGTAAATAAGTTAGAGATAGAACCTGCAAAATTCAACTACAGTTTCTGGGACAGAGTCTAAGCCATAGGCAGATAATGGCTCGATTTTATAAACACTTATTTTCTTATTTAGGGGAAAAAGAGTAGGATGTTAGGCCTGTACATAGCCTGAGATGCAAAACAAAAAGTCTACATATTAAGGCTTTCACTCAGTGCTGTATATACTGTAAAAGGAAAGGAGTGGACTTCACTTTGCCAAATGACCATGGTTATTGTGAACTGCAATGAAACCTTATCTTGGAGAGTTTGTCAGTAGAGAGGAATTCTGGAGAAACTGCAGGAGGAGATGAAGAACTGAAGAGATGTTTCCTCTGGCACACCTGGATCCAGCTGGTAAAATGGGTAGCCTGTGAGCAAACCCCTGAGGAGCACCAGCTCCTAAATTCCCAGGAATATGGTCTAGAGAACAACCGAGCTTTTAAAGGACTTGGAAGTGCTGTGTGCAAATGAAAATAAAAACTATAAGGCTCAATGAAGTGGACTGTTTAGCAATAAAGCTGAACTAATAAATAATGCAGAGGATAATACTTTTCACCATGTAGCCGTATTAATTTCTATACACAACAGTGTGTTTTGAAAGCAACATGGGTCAGAGTCACCAGCATTACGTGCCTGTCTGTGCTGAGGACAATGCAAAATATGATTTTATTCATCTTTCATTCTAATTTCATGGTGCTCAGCAGTGTTTGTGACTGTGCACAATGGCAGGCACCAATCCAGAGCCTGTACTGGCACAGGATGGGTTTGTTCCATTGACCCCAACAGAGCCATGCTGATTTACACCAGCTGAAATCTGGCCCATAATTTGTGCCTCAGAAGGATTAATCTTAATTACTTCTTTATGTTCATCCCACAGCACAGGGATATCCCAGAATCACAGACCCGAAGGTGCCCATCTCTCCCCTCGGCTGTTGTAAACATCCCCATTTAAGCCAGTATCACGACAGCTGCCTGGAAGGAAGTAGAAGCTACGCTGTGGCACCAGACCCACTGACTGTTTAGTTTGGCCATGAGGGATCACACGACAGGGTTTTCAGAGCTGTGGGGGCTCCAGGGGAGTCCCAGTGCCTGGCTTGGCAGAGGCAGCTTTCAAGATTTTTCAAAACCAGCTCCTGAGACCTTTTCCACAGGGGAGAGGGTTTTGACCCTTCCAAGGGATCCCCCTCATACTTGGTCTGCAGATGCCCTTGAGGTGCCCTCTGTCTGTCAGTGCTGGAGAAGGGTGAGTGTAGGATCCTTGCCTGCCTATCAGCACTCCATGTGTGTTTTGCTGGTCCATCATGTCACCCCCCTGCCAGCTGTCTCTGCCTCCTGGTTTTTCTACCTCTAAATTAGCTGTCTTGAAAGCTAATATGGAGTGGGCAGACTCATGTAAGCTTTGCAGTATGCTCTGTAAATTTCCAACTCTCTGATCAACAGGGAAGCAGAGCGCATTTTCCAGAGGACAATTAAACACCCAGGTCCTGCCACCCAGACAGTGCTCTGGCTTGTGATGGCCCTTGCATCAAGACACTAGATGCAGGCCCCCTGGGGATGTCAGAAGCCAAGTAATTTGGGATTTTAGAGGTTAAAATACAAGTACCTGAGATTGCCTCCCTGTGCTAGAAATCAGCAGCAATCTGCCCATTTCCCAGCATGATCCATTGCCCATGGGAAGCACTGCTGAATGAGGACACATTGCCACGCTGTCTTGCGTTCACTGCAGTTTGACAAATGCTTATAAGCAGCAACTTACATAGAACCCATTGTAGCGATCGTGCCTTGGGGCTATGTCCTTTCTTTCCAACCAGAAGGGGTTGAAAGCATAGAGGGAAACTATTTCTCACTGGGCACACTGGTGCAGAGAAATCCAACAGCCTTTTTCCCCGCCAGGCTTCTCAGCCTGACCATTGTTACTCACACTCCTCTCAGACTTATGGTTTGTAGAATTTTAGAATCATTAAGGTTGAAGAAGATATCTAAGATCATCAAGTCCAATCATTGGTGCAGCACCACCGCGCTCACTATGCAGCTATGGTGTATAGGACAGTTTAGGGCACCTGCTGCTGAGCAATTTGCAATAGAGGGATTGTTTTCTGGTCCTCAATCAAACAGGTTCCCTGGTGATGGGGCTACAGAGTGAACAGGAAGAACATGAAACACAAAACTCATGGTGTCCCCCCATGCAACCCAAGACAAGGCAGCACGCTAGGAAAGTCTCATCTTTGATAAAGTCAATAGTCACCTGCTCCAACAGTGTGAGGATTTTGCCTCAATTTACACTTTTTTTTCTGTTTGGAACTGAGCAATCTCTTATGTCAGGAACAGTGGCTAAGTTTGTCTTGCAAAACATAGCTGAGAATGTCACAATGCCTGCCTTCCATTTAGGCACAAACCAGCAGCTTCAGTATAATCATGTAAAAATCTCCTGTTGCTAAGCTGAACATTTATGGACTTGATTTCACTGTGTCACTTCACTTGAAAACTTGCTGAAATGCTACTGCTAACCCTAAGGTATATCTCCTTACAGCTCTGAAGAGTATACACTGGTTTATTAACTTTGTCATTTCATCTGGGAAAGATCAAGTCTGGAAACTTTTTTTTTTATTTTTTTTTCTCTGTTCTCTTTAACTTGGTAATTATGCTGTCTGTGAGAAAACAGAGCAGAACGGAAATTGCTTCTAAAGGACATGGTAATAAATGTGTCACGTATATCACTTAGCTGGGTTGTGTTTATTATTAACTCAGAATGGAAGAAGACTTGAGCCGTGGTGTGGGAGCATGACGGACTGGTTCACCCAGGAGTGCAATTCCAGACCGCGCTGATTATCCCACATTTGCACCGAGAGGACCCAGTCCGTTCAGTGCACCTCATTAGCTGAGCAAGGGACTTGGGAATCCTATTGCTGCATACATTTCTCCACGGTTCAGCAGCAAGGAATTCCCTGACATTTCCCTCTTTGCTAATTTCCACTAACTGAGGATACAACTAATTCTAGTTAAACAGATATGTACTGAGAATAACTCCTCTGACTTCACACTAATGTCAGCCAACAGAGATGAAAATCCACCTTGTAGAGACTCCTCCTTGGGAGTCGTCAACTTGATGAACTTCTGCTCTGAAGTTCGTCTTTAGAGATGAGCCCAAAGATGTTGGCTTGATGGTGAATCTCAGACAGGATTCGCAGGGTAGTGAATGCAAATCTAGGAAAAGACTCATAAATTTCACTGTAGAGTTCCCCTTTATCTTCAAAATGTATGTATTCAGGATAGATACCTATCCTACTGCTTCAGATCAATCCCAACCTGTAAAATGGAGTTCAATCTCCTAAACAATTAGCTACTTTGCCTGGGTTTCCTACTGCTTTGCGTAAGTGAAATGGCAAAAAGCAGCTCAGATGTGTAGTTGAATTTGGCCAAAGGTTGCCCAGTTTTTTCTGTCAGAATAATTTCCTATAGAAAGAGACCATGGACAGGCAACCAAGTAGCTGGTTACACGTTGTCTTTTGGCTAATATTGCAGCTAGCGAAATGGTTTGAGCACTCAGTTGTATTGTGGACTTCTTCAGTTTTTAACAAAAGCTGGAGTAGTTCTGCTTGAAGGTGTGAAAGTTGGGCAGCTGCACCAGGGTGCCCACGGCAGAGCCTCTTGGGACTTGAAAATGGAGGGAGCCATCCCAAGACACTGAAATAGTATTCAGATTTAGAGAGACCTTTCAGAACATCTGGGTTTGAGACATTTCATGCAGGTGAGTGCAGGAGCAATGCTTGGTAAGGAAACAGATGCTCTGATGGGGACTGGGTCACGGTGACAACCAGGTCAAATGGGGTCAGTTTCGTTCTCTGTGGCCAGTCCTGCGGCAAATACTAGACACCATCAAAAAAAAAAAAAAAAAAA
>VWZG01002506.1:293378-321720 GCA_013396735.1 Grallaria varia | reverse complement strand
AAAAAAAAAAAAAGCACACACATATCTACAGCTCAATCCTTGTCACACAAAACACATTTCTCAGAGCACATATTTTGAAAGATGCACACCAGCCTTTTTTCCCCAGGAAATTACAAAGGTGTCGTCAACCCTCAAACACTGTTTCTGCCTGATTTAACTTAATAAGCTCCACCAAGATAGCAATTATTGTCCTGTTTATCTGCTGCCTCTGTTCATTATGTGTGTGTGTGCACTATTGTTATTTATCAGCAATCTCCTTGGAGCTATACAGTGACACAGGATTATGACATTCACTGCTCCCAGAGCTTGCTATGCCACTTACAAACAAATGATCAGGCACAACCAGAACTACTGAGCCTCTGATCCTAGTGAGCCAGGCTTTGAGCTGTGGCTGGGGATTCAAAGAATCAAGCTGTGGCTTGTCAGATTATCAGGACCTTGACTTTTCACATGATCCATCAGAAAACACAAGTTCTTTGGCTACAGCACAGTTGATGAACATTCCTTTTGAGGATGCTAGGACTTTTTCCTTGGTTTGGGTTTTTTTTCCCCACACATGGCATTGGTTTTTAAAGCATTTAAATGGTGATTATCCCTAATTTTCCTACTTTATTGGCAACAGTGAATTGTGGGGATAAATAGAATATATGCAATGGTGAAAAAAATATAAAAGCACATTTCTGAGTTAAGAGAATGAACTGTGGAGCAAAGACCATAGTGCAATTACACAAGCTTATTCGCTGGTAGAAATAAGTGTTGTGGCAGGCAATTATTTCCAGATTCTACCATGCAAGAAAGGCAAACTGTTGGGGAGCATTCATGAGGGTCAGATGATGAAGGGAAAGGCCAGGAAGACAAGAAGGAAAGCTTTCACATCCCTTTTTCAAGCTGTCACATGAAAGAAATGCTTATAGTAACACTCAGTGAATGTGAACAGGGGGATGTTTACAAACTGCCAAAACGTCCCTCAGTGGGGCAGAGAGAGGAGGGAGAAGAAAATTATCATGAAATAGAACAATAAGAGAATTGTTGCCATTTTGTGTAATTTTTGTAATTTGGAGCTGTGGGAAGAGAAACAAGTTATGCCCATCCAGTGTGTGCTACCATGATGCTACTACATGTGCTGCAGAGACTTCTCAGGTGCTACTAGTAAGGAGAAACTCAGTGTAATTCTGGGTGATACACCATGAGTGTATAATGGCAACACAGAGAAACAGAGCAGAGTTAATAAAAGTCTTAAACCTGACTCACCACCACATGAGAAAAAACAGTGGTGTTGAAAACATGTGCTCTGAGTCCCCTCCCAGCTGCAAAATCACCTGGGCTTGTTCAGAACCCATACTGGTCCCGGTAGCACATGTGCATACACCGAATTAGCCACATGTGCTTATAGGCTTCTGCTGAGCAGAGGCTATTGCTATTTGCTGTTCAGCCCTGAGCCAGCAGCTTGGTGGCTGCAGAACGCCTGGATGAAGGGCAGACATTGACCTTTTGGAGGGTCCAGAGTTCCTCTTCTCTCCCCACCTTGACTGTAGGGGGACCCAAAGCACAAATGCTTCTGCCAAAGACACCAGAGCGGTGGGGGGCTCTGACACATGTGGCACACGGTACCACCATCCCAAGGCTAGGGAAGCAGGGACCAGTGCACCCATTCCTCTGGGCACAACAGCTCCATTAGCCAAGGAAGCTGCTCAGGATGAAAAGGTGCTGCAGAGAAAGCTCCTCAGGAAACAGAGCCATTCAGGCATAAGAAAGCGGGTCCTGCAGTCTATAGATAATGGGCTGAAAAACAGGAAACAGAGGGTCAGAAGTAGACAGCCAGTTCTCATGTGGCAGCGTGATAGCAGTGACCTTCCATTGGGATCTGCACAGTGACCTCGGCTGCTCAGTACCTTTGTAAACGGCCTAAAAAAGGGGTGAGGAGTGAGGTGAGAGAGTCTGCCACTGATAAGAAGCTCTCTGAGGACAAGGACACGCTGTGAGAACTGCAGACAGGGTGAGTGGTCAGATGGCAGATGAAATTCAATACGTGCAACTGCAAAACTAGATGTTTTGAGGGGGTGGGGGAAAGAGTCCTACATTCACACAGGCTCTGCACAAACCACTGCTGGTCAAGAGCTGGGTCCTGTGTTTAAGATCCACCAAAGCAAGCACTCAGCCCTCGGCAGCAGTCAAGAAAGCAAACAAAGCACAGGGAGCCTGCAGGAAGTGAGCAAAGATCTCAGAGGCTGGCAAGGGAAGCATCTCAAGCCCTGTCCTTCCTCCTTCCAAAACATCTGGCCGCATCTGGAGATGGATGCTGGGCTGGATGTGAAACCAGTCTAACCCACATAACCAAGGCTTCTTCATGAGACACAGTGTCACCTCAGTGTGCATGCAGGATGGAAGGTCTCTTGCACCACACCGTGTCATGAACACAGCCTTCCTCTTGATGTCCAGTAAAATGAGAAGGTATACAAATAATGTGAAAATTAGGCCCTTATGCCTTTGTACAAATTTAGCTCTGTCCCAAACAATAACTGAATTTTTTCCCAGCCCTTAACAATGGGGTATGAAATGTCAATACCCAAAGCAAACACCAGAATACCAACCTTGGGAAGGTCCATCGCATTCCTTGTTTGTCAGCCAAAAGTTGGCTTAAAAAGCATGTAGCAATAGGTTTGTTGCTTTCTGGTTGTCAATAACAACCCACATTGGTTACAGCAGAAGTCATCTAGCTATGCCATGGGGCACTCTCTCTCTTCTGCCATGTTTAGCCATATTTTCACAATACAGATCTTGTTGCAAGGCTACGACAAGCAGCTGGACAGTTTGCCATGTGTTTTCTTGCTACAGCTTGAAATAATTCCTGGGGACGTGTTATATCCTGAAAGCTGAGACAGCCCCAGACCAAAGCAGCCAGAGAGCCGCCTGCATTCTCATTCCAGGAACGGGTCGGTGTGTCACAAGCAGGCAATTTACACCAAAACACTCAAGACTATACTCATATGGGCTTGAAATAAGTGGTGCCTGTCACAAGGAGAAAGGGGTTTTCGCTTTCATCTTAGACGGTAACCTTGCTGCTTCTCCCAAAATTGGAAAGTGACACCTCAGGGTTTGACAGCACATTGTACCAAGGGGTCAGCAGCCTCCACTGCCCAGGGACAGTAAGGAATGGAGCAGCAGGGAGAGATGATGGGGCACACACAAGGAGGGTGCAAGGGGCAGATGTGAAGGCATAGTGGGACAAGCATTGGGGACCACTGGGGACATGCAAGGGGGTTGGTGGGATGTGTAAAGGGTGTGGGGAGCATGCATGGAACATGGGGACACTCGAGAAGGTGCAGAGGGACATGTGGGACACATGGGAGGTACATGTCGGGGCACGGGAGACAATGAGGGTAAAGAGAGGCACATGGGTATGTGGTAGTATGGCAGAACATGTAGGAAAACATGGAAGGACAGGAGTGGGAGGACAGCAGGACACATGTGGGGAGGCAGTGAGACATGGGGACATGGTGTCATACGCTGGCATATGGGAGAGCAAGTGGTGCCGCAGGGGGGACATAGGGGTTTGGAGGCCAAGCACGGTGTGACACAGGATGCGTGGGGGGTGGGTCACACAATGGGGATACGCTGGGGGTGGAGAGGATACACACAAGGCTTCTTGCAAGTGTCCTCACCTCCCATGGGGCCCCACGCGTGTCCCAGTGCCACAGCCTGTGGCATGCAAGGTGACTCAGGGAGATGTGCAAACTTTGAGGGCCAATGCAACAAGCATCAGCAGCTCCTTCTGCACCCCCCCTCCATAAAAAAAGGTATGTGTGATAGAATTATACTCAACAAAACATAATTATTTGTGTATATACAGTTAAAAATAATTAATATATTGATGAAATAACAGAACAATGATGGCCAAACAGTGGATCTGGATGGCAAGTGTAAAGCACAGTGAAACCCGCAACCACTGGAGACAAAAGGTAGCCCAGCCCTGGTAAGGCAATGTTGGGGTGGTGGTGTCTTTAGTCGGGCTCTCGGAGGGACACTCAGGTATGCTCCACTGGGGCCTGGAAAAGGCAGGGTTTCTTTTTCCCTGATATCCTCTTCAAAAGAGAGGAAAACTGCCTGCCTGACAGTTCGTTGCAAAGCATGCCTCTGACCCAGTGAAACCAGCAGAGGAAGCATCAAACCACACCCTGCAAACAAAACCCCGTGTGAGCATGTACAACTGTATCTGTGTGCAGATGGCTCAGGGGAGTGGTGGCTTTGTGGCTGAAGGGAGACAGCCGTGGTGGCTGTGCCTGGGCTCTGACTCCAGAGGCAGAGGGTCCACCCAGCCACAAACACCCACCAGCTCACCAGCACTCGGGCTGCTGAAGTTGACAATAGCTAAAAGCTGGCTTATGAAGGAGGGCTTTTAATTCAAGCCTAGTGTGCCTTTGCTTAAAAATCATTTATAGTTCTTCCTTGGTCTAAATCCACCAACAAAAGGGGATAGGTGGAAAGCAGAGCACAGATATACTACTTTCCCTTCCCTCCATGCCAGCAGTGAAGCTTCCCCCAAGAAAGAGAGGGAAGGGGATTTTCCAGTGTCCCAAGGGGGCGGACAGAGACCCGTAGCTGAAACTTCCATGTGGCCAGGCACAGTGACCCACTGCACCTTGGAAGTGGGACTCCTCTTCATCTATGTTTGGCCACAATGCATTTTTATTGTTGAATCATCCTCACATCTCTGAAGATTAACTTTAAAAGGAGTATGTTACAGCTCTGGGGTTTTTCCCGTCCTTAGGAACAACTGGTTGATTTCCTTTTCTTCCAAAAAAATGCAACTCAAAGTCAACTATTACAAACTAATTAAAAACATAGCGTTCCTGCAGCCCGGTGCCTTTCTGATAACAAGAAGTGAGGGTTTGGGTGGATTTGTTTTTCTCGTGTTTACTTTAAATCAAGTCAGCCTGTTTTTCTCTTTCGCTTCTGCCTCTTGTTGATGCGTGAGCGCTTGTGCTCAAAACACCCGTGACTAACAGCAGGAGCTACTGCTTACAGCATAAATAGCCTGGGATTTTCGGTTGCTGCTTCTGTCTTCTCTGCCCACAGTCCCACGAAGCCCCAGGTCTCACCTCTTGGCGTCAAGGGGATGTTCTTGCCAAGTTGCGTTGTGCCAGCTAGTGGGATTTTGCACTCTGTGCCCCAAAATTGCTCAGCTGCCACACTCGGCACCGGGCAGGCACATTGCCCCAGTGGGGGCCAAGGCGGATAACACCCCTCAGGAGCTCTGAACCTCATTCCCTGCTCAGTGGCTGCCTGCCTTGGGGATTGGGTGCTGGCAAAGCCACCCCCAGGGCCAGCAGGGACCTGCCCCAGGACCTGCCTCCATGGGATAAGTACTCAGGACCGGGGGAGAGGAAACAGAGGCTGTTGGAAGACACTGAAGACACTGAAAGTAAAAAAGGCAAGGAAAAGGAAGAAGAAAGGAAAGCCAAAGTAGCAATTCAGTTACTCTCCAGAGGCAGAAGGAAGGACTCAGTCTGTAACTCAGCCTTTACTCCTCTGCTGTTAAGCTCTACTCGTTAAACAAGTCCAATGAGTAATTATCAGCATATGCCAGCTGTTATTTCAGTTCTGGCAACATCTGCATTTAGAGAATCTGTTTTTTCTGTGAAGCTGTGAGTGCTATAGTTAACATACTGGTATTTCATGTTTTGGTTTGTTTTTTTTTTTTTTTTAAATATTCAACCTGTTCTGTAGTGTTATGCTAGCAGTACACACGAAAATGAAACTCAGCAGTCCAAAATTACTATAAATTAATGAACTTCTCCTTTCCATGTTTGTTCCCAGCTCCAGAGCCCTGTCTCATGCTGCTTCGTTGTACTGACTCAAAATAAACTGAATAGAAGTTGCAATGTCTTAGCACATTTCACTTAAGGATATTCCTGGCACAGGCTGAAAAGCATCTCTTCTAATGGGTTTGGGGAGGGGCAGGGTAAACAATTCAGCTGGTTGATGGGAGGAGGTGCCTATATCAATAGCAACTCAAGCATCTCATCAAGAGAAAAAGAAGAAGAAACTTCCTGAGAGAGACGTGTTATTGAGGCTTTCAGATCTCAAGGTATCTTCTATTTTATTTACAGCTCCTCCATGACTAAATATTATTTTCCAGTTACTATATTGTGTTTTTTTGCAGTTGGGATTCTTATCCTTTCTTCGAAGCAACATGACCGCCTATGAGGAGCGTTTGTTGTTTGTGGTTAGAAGATGAAACCAACAGAGTTCCTTATCTTGCCCTTCTGTGTCTGTTTTTACATGAGCTAGCAGAACAAAAGA
Organism: Grallaria varia; assembly: GCA_013396735.1. Classification (NCBI taxonomy): domain Eukaryota; kingdom Metazoa; phylum Chordata; class Aves; order Passeriformes; family Formicariidae; genus Grallaria; species Grallaria varia. The sequence goes on along the minus strand of VWZG01002506.1, from coordinate 315,417 downwards.
GCAAAGCACTCACAACTGAAAACTTTTCTCCTCTCCCCACCCGTATTTTTGAGGCCGCAGGAGAGGTCCCCTGTAGGATACAGCTGCTGTCTCTCCTTGGGTTTTTTATCTCCAAACCAGGTACGAACATGCTTCCAAAGGGTGGGCAGCAAGGGGAAGCAGTGGGCTGAGTTGGAAGGTGGAAAGCAGTCACCAGCCTGGCACGATTCCTTCTGAAACTGGTGTTTGTGGCTTAGGAAAAAGCTCTGGAAAATGCAATAAAGTTCATTTTACTGCCTTTCCTCCCCAGACTTTCAGCATTCAATATTTAATGGCTGCTAAGTCTTGCTAGAAAATACATATGGACATGAAAGAAGCTGGTGAGAGTCCTGCTTGGTACCTGGGAAACCGGGCAGCATGGGGGTGGTTGTCAGAGGCTGTTCTCATGCATGTTGGCATCTGGTGTGACCATCACTGCTGTTATCTGCATTATCCTTAATCACCCTCAAGGGAAGACTTTTGGGTGAGTCCAGGGGACAAAATTTGCTTTTGTGTTTCTTGTTTTAGCTTACAAGCTTATTAGAGGCTTCTAACTGGGATGAACTGGGCCACCTTCTCAGACAGGGATGGGGGACACCGGGGGGCTATGAGCATCTGGTCCCTGAGCTGTGCTCAGTTGGTACCTAGAGGCTTTTCAAATCCACTCAAGCTTTCACAAGCTTTGAAGTGCTTTCAAAGGCATTTGTTTTTCGCATGATCCAGTGATCACACTGAATACAACCAAACATGATGTTTCTATGCAAGCATGCTGGTACAAATCATTGTGTAAGGCTATCTCCTTGCACAGGTTCATCAAAGTCTGGCCAAGCTGGGACTGGTTCTTAGTCCTGAGCTTTAAGAACTTGGGTTGCTGTGGCTTTTTGACTCTGTGAACTTTAACTAAGAGAGAAAAGATTATAAATAAATTAATAAATAAAAATTAGCAGCTTTTTAGGCATATCTGATAAGCTGTCATTATCTCCAAACTGTTGTTCCTTGCCAGAACAAGGTGCCCAGCCGTTTCAAGCATCCTTGGGCAGACAGGGTTTGTTTTGCCTCATGAGCTTCCTCACTGCATGTTCATCATACTAACCTAGTCCTGTAGGAACAAATGATACAAACTCTGCCCCAGAGCACCTGGAGCACCAGGATGCCAAGAAAGAGGAGGAGGAGAAGCAGTGAGCATAGGGGCTGAAGCATGTTGTAACGGAGACCAAGTCAACAGCACACAGCTGAGTAGGTAGCCTCATTTTCTGAAGCTCCTAGGTGGATTTGGGAGCAAGCACGATTTCTCCTAGCTGTAAATGCTCGCCTCAATTGACGGATTGATTTCTGAGCAAAAACATGTGTAGTATCAAGCCCTGCAGGGGGTTCATTATTTGCACACAGTCATCAGCAAATCACACAGAAATTCCACTGAGAAACAAAATTAGTTTCATTATCTGGAGACCCATCTTAAAACCACAGAACTGATAATAACATAGGTTTAGTGCTGGTTCTCAGAAACCTCAACTTTTTTCTTTACTAAGATGGCCAGGGGGGTTGTGTTTAGACAAACGTTTCCTGACAGTAGAATCCATTTCCATATCACTAGTTGAGCTCCATGCAAATCCAGGCAGCTGTGCCCCAGTAGATGACTTTTCCCCACTGCTCAGCCCTTATCTCAAAGTCTAACCTGAACTCTGCTTCTACTTTAGCTTCAGGCCATTGCTGCTAGCCTGTCACCTCTGAGTGTAGAGCAGCAGCCTTCCTATGTTTCTGTTGGTACCTGTCCCTAAAGCTGCTTCCATCCTCCCCCTGCTTACTTCTTCCTGGGGACGACCCTAAACAACCCCAGAAGTTACATGCACAGGCCTGTATTGTATATGTATCAGAGCTAGTTCTTGTAAGCCTTTTCTCAATACCAAAGGTGAAAAACACAAACTGCATTTCAGGTTTGATTCTACATCTTCATTAACCTAATAGATTTTACCCATAAACCCACTTTCATAGAATCATAGAATGGTTTGGGTTAGATGGGACCTTTAAAGTTCATCTAGTTTCACCCCACCCTGGCATGGGGAAGGACACTTTATACTAAAATAGCTTGCTCAAACCCCTATCCAGCTAGGCCTTGAACACTTCCAGGGATGGGGCATCCACAACTTTTCTGGGCAACCTGTTCCAATGTGTCACCACCTTCACAATAAAGAATTTTGTTCTAACAGCCAATCTAAAGCTACTCTCTTTCAGATTGAAGCCATTATCTCTTGTCCTATTGTCCTATCATTATATGGCCATGCAAAAAGTCCCTTTCCATCGTTCTTGTAGGTCTCTTTTCCTATTGCATCATCCATCATTTCACTTCCCAGTGTTTCTTTTCTGCAACACCATGGCATTTAGTCTAACATTGGCCTTGCTGGTAACTTCTCCCCATCCCATTCCCCAGGAATTGGCAGGGGTTTGGGTTCACAGCTCCTGAGTCCCACCCAGGGAAGCTGACTGCAGGATGTGATGGCATGGCCTTCCCACCACGCCTGACTGGTAACTTTCCCCAGTGGAGACTCCTGACACACCATGTCACATCTGAAAGGCATCTTCTCAATAACCACTTCATCTCCTAGACTGAGCAAGGCCAAATATCTCTTGAACATGAGAATGCAATAGCAGTTTTCCCCTCTTTCTTCATTAATTTGCTTCTACAGCCAGAAAAAGCCACCAGCACCCAGGGCAGGTGCTGCATGGCTGGGTCTGCTGAGGGGATGAGAGACCAAACGGCACTGCATGGTAATGGCGTGAGTGGAGTGAAGGTGTCCCTCCTCTGAGGCATCCTGACATGCAACATCACTTCCTGAGCACCAGCCTGGGTTCTGCTGTGGGTCTATATGAGGGCAAGGTGTCTAATCCAGTGCCAACATAATCCAGGTCTGAAGGGAGATGTCTCTTCTTTCCCACTGGCTATTGAGGAAGTGAAGTGAGTCACTCAGCTCTAGCTAATTGTTAAATGCTTACAACTAGAACCTGTATATCCCACTCAGTTTAAACTAGGGTTTGCAAAGTGCCCAGGAGAGAAAGACATCCTGTGGAAGTGCAATGTCACTGCTGCTGAAGGTGCTCTCCTCTGCCTGCACAGTGGCAGGAGGCTGAAGCACATTTGCATGCACTGGAATTGACTAAAGAGCCCAGTGGCTTCCTGCTTTCCTTTTCCTTTATTTTTTTTCCGATTCATCTGTTGCATGAAGTCAGGGATTGACAGATCTTGCAGCAAGTTCTGAATCACAGGTTCAGAGCACCCTTCCACTAGATGCTTGCTGAAGGTGCAAAACATTTGGGTGCTGCAGGAAGCAGACCAAGCAGCCAGTACCCTCTCCTCTCCCTGCTTCACCCTTAGTGGTTGGGGCAGAGCTGATGCAATTGCCTTTCCCAATCCTCAGGGGACGTTTTCCCATCTAACCCCATCCACATCCCCACTGTGTGCCTCTGAGAGCACTCGAAATCCTGTGCTGGTCACAGGCCCACATGCAGAGGTGAGCTCAGCCCCCTGGCCTTGCTGAAGGCAGAAGGCATCCTTCCATGTGCCCATCTTGCCTTGGCCCATCTCACTCTCTTTCTCTGCTTTATTTCCTGTGACAAATTTGCTGTGCCGGGTCTGTGGGAAGCAGCTGGAAGGGTTTCATGCCGGCAGTGTTTTTCTCCATTATATCACTCAGCAGGCTTGGACCTATTCAAATCTTCCTTTCTCTTCCGTTTTTTTCTGTCTTTACAGTGAAACTTCCTACAATTTCAGCTTTTTGGCTGACTAGAGGCTTGAAATCTATCTTTCCTCTCCCCTGTGCTTCCTTCTGCAGTAACTCTTCATGTGCCATGGCCTTGTTTTCCACAGCCGTGCTATGAAGAGCACAGCGGAAAGCTGCTGCCTTTTTGGTGGGAAGGCTGCCACCACCCCCAGGTTACCCTCTTAATCTTCTGGAGGTGGCAGGGGCATCCACTGCTTCACCATGCAGCTGCACAAGGGAAGAGATCAGGGTGCCATGAATCCAGCATCTATGCAGCTCTTCAACATTTCATGGGTTTTCCAGGAAAAAGTCATTGAGATCTCAGTGTCAAACCTGTCAGGACATATTATCTCTACTCCCCAGCTCTTCTTGTGGTTTTAGGATTTGTCATGAAGTTACTAACACCTGCTCTGTGTGATTGTACACCTCTGAAGCCACCAGTAAAGAAAACAGCTTGATGCCTCAGCTGAACATTGTTCTCTTTCAATACCCCATTGTCCCCCTTTCTGTCTTTGGCTTTTTCCTAATATTACAGTGAGCGCTCAACAAAGCCAAATAAGGAATCTTAAGGTGAAAAGTTTTCAGGACACACTGCAAGCTGTGCTGGCTCCATCCTGCAGGCAGGCCAGGCAGGCAGATGCCCAGCATCCTGGGCAAGAGGACTGCAGGCTCAGGCCCTCAGGGACACTCAGGAAGCGCAGCCACTCCATGCCACAGCTGCCTCTTCTGATAGAGCAGCTGTGCCTCAGGCTTGGACATCCCCGGTTTTGATGGCATAATTGCAAACACATTTCTGGCCATCTCATGTCTTTTGAGGACTTGCCGCAGTCTGATCCAGGAAGGCCAGCAGTCAGCTGCTCTTCCATTTGGCAGATGCCTGTGCAGCTGGATGCCTAAGCTAGGACACCCGTGTGATGTCCCACCACCAGCCAGCCATGCTGCCAGAAGCTGCCTGCACACCTCCAGCACTCTTGGGACACAGGTAGCCACAAGCTCAGCTGTTGCTATATGGTTGGACTAGATGATCTTAGAGGTCTTTTTCAACCTCAGTGATCCTATGATCAGCAGTGACGCTTTCACATTATTGGACAGCAGCTAAAACAGGGCAGAGTGAGTTATCAGAGGGGAATAGGAACCCTTAATCGGCTTTTACCAACCTACCTAACAACAAGGACCTGCAACAGAAAAGGACATTTTTGCTTTATACTGATTTTGACCATATTGGTAAGTCAGCCTGGAGCTGGTCTTATTTCCTTCTGCTCTTGCCAGGGTGCCTTCGTGTGATGACTATGTGTGTTTGTTTCTGGTTGGTGTTTACTGTGTGTACACTATCATTTGAATCTATTTGATGATGGAATATTAAAATAATAATATTAATAATGTTAAGAAGAAGAATATTATTATGCTTACACATATTGTGTGACATGAGTATCCACTTCCCAAATAGCTAGAGTCAGGCTTGAGTCAGACCTGGAGCTCAGCACACTGATTCCTGGAACAGAACCCGAGTACCACAGTTAACTGTCTCAAGTTTATGCTCCATATCAACCATCTCTTTTGGGTTTTATTTTTATTTAAGAAATGCATTTGCCAAAAATAGGCTTTTGCTAATCTGGAATGTTTTTTGGACATTAAACAAGCCAATGGCTATCACACAACTGTCATCTTTGTCGCAGCAATCAACCTCATCTCTCCTTTTAAACAAGCCAGGCATTTCCAGCCTCGCAGCCCTGCCAGCTCCATGCCCCACCCGCCGCCAGCAGAGTGTGGAGCAGGTTCAGCACCTGGCAAACCTGGCCTGGACAAAAGCAAATGGCAAAGGAAAAACCCTCACAAAAAAAAGTTGCTCTTAAGTAATGTTCTTTTCTGCTTTTTATCTGTGGTTTAGGGTCCTTTTAATATAAGTTTGTGGCATTTCATTTGTGCTACATATTAAATAAGAATATCTTATTTTTTTTATTCTGTTTCATTTTAAAACTATTAAAAACATCTGCCACTTAGTAAATACTAACATATTTTCTTTTCTAGATCAAAGTGTCTCCTGTCTGTGTTGTAATGGAAGTTTGACATAATTTTTTTTTACAAGATAGGCAGGAGACACTTTGATCAGGTGCCAAACTGTTTCACTACAACAAACAGGCAACAACATTCGGATCTAGAAATTATAAGATGTTATTAGGCATCATGATGATTTCATGACATGTCAGCCGTGATGATAAAGAAAACCCCTAGAGAACATGCAACTTTAAAAATATAACTGTGAAATTCCAGATTTTTTTTTAAATGAACAATTTACGAATTGAAAGCATTCCTCTTATATTTTTCCTCTATGGATTTGTGACCTTTTTGTACCCTTTTGAGCTACTTTTTTTTTAATCATTTCCATTTCAACAAATTAGTATCTTCTGTCAAAAACACTCCGTTGAAAAAATTCTGATGGATTCCACTTCAAAAGCTTTTTTTAGAAAGTCTTTTTTATAGGCAGGAGTTGATTGTCCCAGTCAGAGAACAAAGGAATCACCTGCTGGCTCTTTTGTCATTCTTTAACAAATTAATTGCTTGAGGATTATTTCATCCGTGTTTCTCAAATGTACTGTTCCCCACTGCTTCCACCAGCCCCCTACACACATTTGCCTTTTATCCTGGGATGCAGGATGACTCCACAGAGAGCCCGTGGCTTTCGAATAACACAAATACTGCAGCTACACACTGGGAAAACAACAACAAAACCCATGCACTTTGTAATTTCTGCTCAATTTGCATCCTGAAGAGAAGAAGAGCTCTTCTCATAGTCAACTGTGCTTAGCACCTGGACACCACAGAGGGACTGGGCATGAGTGTGCAGCCCCAAAACATGGGAGCTGCAGGTGGAGCAGGTAAAAACAACCAGCCTCTCTCTCTTCCTCCTCCTAAAAGCAGGTCTTCTCCCGTTTGGTCAACAAAAGCTGTTCTAGCTTTCCATGTGGACAGCCACAGCTGAGGAAGGGTTAATTATCTCCAATGGACATAGCAGCTGGACAGGGTGTTTGCAACCCAGGATAACTGGTAGTAGAAGGAAAGCAGCATGCACAAGGGGAGCCTGTCTCACCAGTGGGAAAAGATGGGCATTCTTATCTAAAACTTGCAATTTATTTGATGCTGAAAGAGGTTAGAAACTTCATGGGCCCAGACAAAAGTTGCATCAAAGAAAAGTCTGAATGGGTACTAGGGAAAAAAACCAAACTAACAAACATTGCAAAAACTGGAGGAGGTTGCCCAGAAGGGCAGTGGATTTTTTGTCCTTGGAGATTTCCAAAACTCAGCTGGATGCAGCCCTGAGTGACCTGCTGTAATGTCAAAATTTGCCCTGCTTTGAGTAAGAAGTTGGATCACATGACTGTCACAGCTCCCTTAAAGACTCTGTCATCCTACATCTATGTTTCAATGTCCCTGCAATTATGTGGGATAAACCTCAGCTCAAGAGATAACAAGTCTCAGGTTTGCCCAAACCTGGTCTTGCACCCTTACCTGCAGCAGCAATGGCATTTACTGTGGTGGTAGTCCAGATAATAATCTCCTACACCAGACACGTGCCATCAGAAGAATAACACTCAACCCTCCTAGAGGAATGTCCTTGGCTTCCCAGGTGACCTCATTTCAAAGCATGCATTTGAATCAGAATAGGGTTGAAGGACTCCTATCACACCCCCCATGGTCAGCAGGAGACCCAAGGCAGCACCAGTCTGCAGGCATTTTGGTACAGGGAGTTGTTTGCAGCAACAGAACCACATTCTGGTGCAGTGTCAACATGAGGACCACGCACGAGCAGAGCCCAGGCTGCCGCACACCAGGGTTCTGTGTCATTATGGCCAGCACAGACACCAAGCAGGGGCCACCTCACAGGTAGGTCTGCTTTCCTCCCCTGATGCTTCAGGTCAGCAGGTGTCACTGCCCTGAAGATGACTTTCCAACATAAGTGGAGGAAAGGCTGCTCAAGAAATGATTGAGCCTTAGATCTTCCTCTTCCCTTTTAAGTGCAGGTTGTTTGGAAACAAAAGCTGTAGGATTTTGTGCATTTTTTCATTTTAACCTAGTAAGTATTTTGATGTGCAATACATCTTTATTCAGAGGAAAGGTCAGAAATCCAAAGCCTGGGAGAGCAGAGGTTTGAGCTGGGCATTGCAAATCAAGCTACAGCAATGCTATTATTCTATCATTCTAGTTTTCAAAACAGCTCTCCTGCCCTTTGCTGAGCTCCTGATGTAGTCCTGCAAAAACGATATGTAGGAGACTGGAGATGGGATCATCACAGTGGGTAGTTATTTTGTTGTAAATGGCTGTTGCTATTTTCCAGTCTAGTTGACTTAGCCAGTGGTTCTTGGAAGACAAAAAAGTCAGTGCTTTCTCTTGACCCTCCAAAACACAACCTGAGCTTTAGGAAACCTATTGCTGGAGAGTTCTGGATCCGCAGACCTGCCCTCACTGTTGGGTCCGCTGTGAGAAAACACCGATGGCTGTAGGGTGGCCATCCCACAGGGCACAGAAGGGCATTAGCCCTGCCCAGCTGGGCACCAACTGTGAGAGCTCCAAGAAAGCAGTCTTCTACAGAGCAGCTGGTGACACACACTGCCCAGGTTGTAGAAGCTATAATAAAAGCACTCCAGAGTGACTTATGGGGTGAACAAATGAACACCATTGCTTCTGAATTGAATGCTAATTCAGTAGAGCTGCAACATTGTGCAACCCCAGCTTGAATGATGCCTCTCCTCACTGGTCTGAACAGTTGAAAGAGAGGGGCACTTCGCCTTCCCCCTTTCTGTAAACAAGCTTGCAACCTTTATTTCTGCCTTAAGGAACAGATTAAATTGCTTTTGATGATCCATAACCATGTCATCCTTTATTCCCTCTTCAAAAGCAATTAGTATTTCAGCTCAATTATTTGCAGATAATATGAGTCACCAGATAAAATACTTTGAATACAAAAATGGTCCTTGCGAGGGAAATAGATAAAAGGTGTTAAGGTTAAAAATCCAGCATATGCTTAAATATCATGAAACTGTCACACAGCAAGATAAAAACCTGTCCCACTTTGTGAAACAGATTGACCCTGTGTTTGTTTAACCCCAAAACCTTCATTAATTTTTTGCAGAATCAGAGCACCATAACACCAAAGGCAGCTTGTATCACTGTCAGGGCACAACAACAAGTTTGCTCTCTCATGATTTCAAACTATCCAGAATGTCAAGCCCAAATATGTGACCTAATCTTCAGAAATAATTTTGGATTTATTTTTCTCTTATTTCTTCTGAGATTTCTAGCTTCATGGATTGCAGTTCATTGATATCTTCAGCTCTTTTACCCAGAAACAGGAGACTAGAAGCCGACTCATTCTTCATAGAAAGGTACAAGTCTCATAGGAGCAGCATTATTTCAGGAGATCATATTTTAATGGGAACATCAATTCTGTATGGCATTATGATACGGTCATCAGAAATTAGCAATACCAAAGGTTTATCTGGAGTTTTCTTCCAAAATAGAGGATAGCTGACATATACTATGTCTTGTATTGATGTTGCCAAGCAGCCTCCTTAGCACTTTGGAGTTAAGCATAGATAGAAACAGAGTTTTGTGAAAGTGTATATCAAAAATAAAGGTTGCTTCTCTTTTCTCCCTTTTTAAAAAGAAAAAGGAAATTAAATACTTGAGAATTTTCATATACAACATCTCAAAAGTGTGTACATGTTTTGATTTAAACCTGCCCCTAGCTTGGTTGGTCTGCTGGGAGCTGGATCAGTGATGAACTGTCAGACTGTGCTGGAAGGACTCTCTTCCTCCGGGGATGGGCCAGGGTAAGATTTTCATGACATAAACCAGTAGAAATTACCACGTGCAGAATTGCCATTGCCTTCTGCAACGTGTTTTTCATTTACATTAGTTTAGGTTGAGAGTTTTTTAGCATTCCTCTTGACTAATTTAAATGCCCATTGTAAATACATATTGAGAAAAGGCAAAGGATCTAACCTTCTCATAAACAACAGACTGTTGATATGAAAGTTTTTCCTCTCAAAATTACTAACAACTAATACCTGTATTTTCACATCCCAAAAAGGAAACTTCTTAGAAGAAACAGGCACTTGCCACTGAAGCATTGTGGTGAAATGCAAATAGGAGTTGTGGTATGGGTTGATTTTACCTCCAGGTTGCCTAGGACCAGTCATGCTGAGGTCAAATAAGAATGCCATAGGAAATGAGTGTTTTCCCCTGGGTTACAAGGTGCAGCACTCTCTTCACCCCATGTGCCTCAGCACTAGCTGGGGCAGCTGAGCACCGCTGCTCTTCAAGGGAAGGGTGCATGGGCAATGGCCGACTGAAAGTTCTCATGTCACCTGGTCTTACAGGCCTTCCACCTCCTGATCCAAAGGATCCATTGGATGGCCTGTGAGGTCTGGGCACACACATCTGCTCTGCCAAAACCCAGATTGTTCAGGAGCAAGTTAAAACAATGCAGGTGTTGAGGATGCTCCAGTAGAAAAGTAGCACCAAACCTCCTCACTGACAACTCTTTAAAACAAATAGGGGCCCATACTAGACTTTCCTTCCCCTGTAAGATTTCACTTCCTTCATATATTAAAAATATATTACATACAACAATATTGTGAGAGAGGAAACAAAAAGAAAAGGGCTGCTCTCTTCAAATGTTTTCAAATTTCCTCTCCTCTGCATGTGGTTCATCATGGCTGCTTGGCCCTGATATCTGCTCCCAGACCTTGCTGGCTACCAATGCCACCAAAACACCCTAGGACTGGAGTAAAATCAGTGCCTGCCTCTGACATTTTCAGTGCAGGTATTGGGATCCAACAGGTCACATCAGAATACAGCCTCTCCTATCAGCTTCCTCTATCCTACATCTACTTGAGTACCCTCAGCTCTGATTTATTTGTATCCTATTGTGATTTAGAGCTGCTTCAGTCTTCCTCACATGCCCTGGCCATACCACAACTACTGCTGCTCCTTAGAAAGCCCAAGTGCATTTATCTTAAGTAGTAAAGAGGAGTAATTTCCTTCTGAGTAAACAGGCTGGCCTGGCTCAGATCCTCTACATGAACACATTAAATGGAGAACTGGTGTTCATTAAGAGCATCACTGAACTTCATCTACCACCACTGCTCACTGGTTTTAAAGTTAAACCTGATGGAGATGGGGAGATGGGCTAGAGGGCTTCTTTCTGTGCCACATACATGTACTTACACTCCCATCCCCTTCTCACTTTCCCAAACAAACCCGAAATAATTTCATTGTCACCACTGGGGCAGATTCCTTGTGAAAAGCAGATAAAGAAAGCCCATGGCTGCAGGGCACTCATCAAGGCTTTGCTAAACCCTGTCCTTGGGGGTACAGCAGCCCAACCCATCAAGGCTACACTCAGCTGCATTGCTCTGATCTTCATTTGCTTTTCTCCCATCCCAGGTAAGTATTCAGTCTTCCCTTTGTCAACTGGGGGCCACTTCTCCCTGAAGGCAGGGAAGCTTGCAGAGAGCTGTAAGCCACATCCACTCTTCAGATTTGGGGTTTTCATCAATTGCATCTTTTCTACAAAGAAGCACCCACAAACCTTTCTTCTGGCTGCTTTCACTTACGATTTTGTGAGCCCTTATAAGCAGTTCATAGAAACGCTTTAAGCAAGACCACTAAAGCACTTCAGAACATCCTTCTGGAACATTTATAAACAAGGCTGTGGTTTGTATCAGAGACCGGCCTGACATCACTTAGAGGCCACATTTACCTCTAGGGTCATGAAAATATTTCCAAAGAGCTGTTTCTTGAAGGGGTTCAGTGTTCTAAGCCTGGCCAGAAAGTGTTTGGCCCTCACCTCAGTCACCTCATAGGGCTACTGCAAGCAAGAATGGTGGCCCTGGAGCAGCTGGCACCAGGGAACATGCATTTATGACACCAGAGACTGAAGTAAGTCAGCAAAATAGTCCAACTTCTTTAAGTATGGACATTCCAATCTAGTCATCATGGTTTCAGGTCTATGCAAAAGATGAAATTACCCCTGGAGCACTTTAGGAGCTCATTAACATTGTACCTGTCAAGGCAGAAAGATGCTACTCTGCAGCAACCCCTTTTAGTATGTTACAAAGCAGGTTCCATAGCTCCTCAGTGGTGCCAAATTTCTGGCTTCACTGCTGCTTTGCAAGGAAGTGGAAATGAACTCCTACCAGCCTGCTGTGAGGAACGGGTCCTCATTTTCAAGCGTTTGTAAGCAGGGCCAGCAGGGCAGGAAGGAGGATGAGCTGGCAGCAGGAGGCAGAAGTGCAGAGCACTGCAGGCTGCAGCAACAGTGAGCCCATAAAGCTTTCTGGCAGCGGCCAGTTTCAGAGATCTGAGATCATGAGTTTAAGCACATATCTAATTGAATTGCAGATGTCTTTTCTGATGGCTATCTGGTAGCAAAGCTTCAATTAAAGCAGCAGCAAAGAGGCAGAACAGGCTGGTTCTCAGTAATAAAACTAATGGAAGGAAGAGTGGCCATTTACTGCAGGGAACATAATGCAGGTAGGTACTTTTAACAAGATTTTTTTGGGGCTTGGAGTTGGGGGGAGATCTGAATGCTTAGCACAGATCCCAGGCTTCTGACTCCTAGAGATTCTAAGTGTATGTTGGACTGGAAAGCAGCTGACAGTAATTTCAATAATCTCATCTCCATCCCTTCCCATACTCCCTGATGAACAGTAAGATCTCCTTTCCATTCTGAAAGCCATAGAGGTTTGTTCTTCTTGACTTTGTTTCTTAAAGGCTGACAAGTTTTACTGACTACCCTTTTGTTACGTTCAAGATTAAGGTGGATTTGCCCTGACCTTGCACTTGCCAGATCTCAAACTCTCACCATTTCACAATGCTTTCAGAGCTCCAAAGAGGGAGAACTTGAACAGAGCTCTCAGTCCATCCAAACTAAGAGACTGTAAATTAGAGTGTTATGACCTTCCCTTTTTTTTCTTGCCTGTAGCTACTTTCTTATGATGACTTGAACCACATCCAATATGTATTACCACATACACATCACTGAAAATCCATCCCCACCCAACGCAGTTGAAGAATCTAAGTTGACCTTCAAGATGGCCTAAGAATCTGGCTTAGCTCAGGAACAAGATTTTTGAGAACTGTTTTCCCTTTCCTCTGCTGATTGTTACGCTGTACCCAAATTCCTGTTGTGCAGCAGTTTGGAGGTCTCTTGGCCATATCCTACCGAAACTCTCTTGCTTCTTGGCACAGCACAACTCTCCTGGGGGCATCTCAATAGACAATCATCCCTGGGGATTCAGTTTCAAGGAAAATAATCAGAGTTTTGCTCATTTTCCCTTTTGAACAGCTGCCCTTTTCCGACATATTTACAATGTAAGGAAGTCAGTTTATTCATAGTTTGGCTTTTAACTGTGTTGTTGAGCTTGGCTTTGCTCCTGTTGGAAATTGGACCCCAATTCAGGAGGGCAGTTGCCAGTGTCTGCTGGAAACTCCTTGGCCTGGGATTTTCAAACAGGCCATTTGTTGGCCTAGCTCAGCACATAGTAAATAAATGCAGTCACAAGAGTCTGCTTACTCATTGCAGGAAAAGAATCAGGCCAGTGGCAGGTGTTTTTCAGAATATCCCCAAATACTTCAAATATTTAGTTTAGTTCCAGTCTTCCCAGGAGCTCCCTCCAGCAACCATCCTCCATTTAACTTCATACATCTGAAGTAAAACCAAACAGCAAAGGCTGGAATTGGGCTAATTTCCTTGAGCTTCTAACTTCTTTCAGGTTTACCCCAGCAGAAAATTCTCCAGGAAGTTAAAAAGCATAATCCTAAAGAGAGGAGAAAAGTGAGAAATAATATATCACTTGTAAGACAAACTGTTACTAATGTACTCAAGATGCTTAAGGAGAGGTTTTGCAAATGGCACATATAAAGCTAAACAAATATGCCATCAGTCAGCAAGCCCAAGTGCTGCTATTTTGCCCCATGAGGAATAAATAATAATTAAAATGCTTTGTATTGAGATAAAGAAATGCACTGTAGCTACAAAAATCAAGGGTGGTAATTCCCAAATAGCCTCGTGATGTTCTTTCTTCAACTGAAACACAGGAAGCTGCCTCCCAGGCATTGATTCTTTTCCATAAGAATTAGGGAGAGGCATCTCTAAGGCACTGCATTTACTCCATTGCTGCTGGGAGGTTTTGTCTGGGTGCTCTCTGGACAGTTTCCAGACATGTTATTGAAGCATATTTCTCTTTACTTCCACAGCAGTTACTTGCTCACTTCCCCCCAGTGGGATGGGGGAGAGAATGGGAAAAGTGAGAAAACTCATGGGCTAAGATAAAGAAAGTTTAACAGGTAAAGCAAAAGCCACGCAAAACAGGGAATTCATTCACTACTTCCTGTGGGTAGGCAGGCATTCAGCCATCTCCAGGAAAGCAGGACTTCATCACATGTAACAGTGACTTGGGCAGACAAATGCCATCATTCCAAATATCCCTCACTTCCTTCTTTTTCCCTCTAGCTTTACATGCTGTGCATGATGCCATATGTTATGGGATCCTTTAGTCAGTTGGGGTCAGCTGTCCAGCCTGTGTACTCCTACAACTTCCTGTGCATCCCTAGTCCATTCACTGGTGGAGTGGGGTGAGAGGCAGAAAAAGCTCTTACTCTGTGTCAGCACTGCTCAGCAGTAACAAAAACATCTCTGTTACCAACACTGTTCTCAGCATAAATCCAAGTTATAGCCCCACACTAGCTACTATGAAGAATATTAGCTCTATCCCAGCCCAAACCAGCATATTCTCCACTTCTGATTCCATACTATTTACATCACACTCAGGGCCCATACTATCCAGTACATACTTGTTACCCATCACCACTCTCACCATCCTTTGATGTAATGCACAGGTATTGTTCCCTTAGTCTATGGGCCACCCCTGAAATGCCTGTCAAGTGTCCACAAATGTCCGCAAAATGTCCATTGAGTTTATTTATTCCATGACTTTGGTCTCCATCTGTTATGGTGGTCACTCAGGACGGGAGAGATGGTGTGTTCTGTGGAGCTGCTGGGCACCAAAGCCAGCTCAGGCCAGGTTACTGCTGCACTTCCACTGCTTCTTGTAAGACTTGTTGTCCACTGTTTTGGGTGATTCCTCCTGTAGTAATTCCTGTAACACAACTCAAATTCCAAGTTACAACAATTTCAAGGTGTTTCCATTACAATCTCCACTCCCAGTCCATTTTGACCAGACCATGGGGTTTAACATTAAAGTTAACTCTTCCCCTTGCCTCTGCTCTGGCTTGGATTTTTCCACAGACTGCAGCCCCTTAGGAGTGTCCCTGCTCCAAGTGAAGCCTTATCTATGAACCACAGCCTCTTCAGGGGTGTACCTACTGTGGCATGGACTTAAACCACAGCCACAGTCACTTTGAGGTACACCAATACAGACCAGCATGGTCTTATCCATGGACCACCATGCCTTCAGAGATTTATCTGCTCCAGCATGAGCTTACCCACAGTCAGTCCCAAAAGTAAACCTCTTCCAGCACAGTCTGTGACTGCAGTCCCTCCCAGGCATGTATCTGCTCCCTTGTGGGCTTCTCCACAGCCACACACTTTGAGGTACTCCAAGGTGACCTCAAGCACAGCTACTGATGCTTCGAGGTACCTTCTCCAGCATGGACTTATTCTCAGGCTACAATCCCTTCAGAGGTACACTGCTGTGGCTCGGACATAACCATGGACACAGATGCTGTGAAATATAACTGCTCTGCCATGGGCTTATCCAGGGCCACAGGTGCCTCAGGATGTCCTGCTCCTGTATGGGCTCATGACAGGCCCCAGACCCTTCATCTCAAGTCCACACTGGAGATCCAGCCTGTCCAGAACAGCAGTAATGCCCTGGCTATCTGCCAGCCCCAGCACACAGCCACGGCTGTTATCAAAATGTTCCCAGGCACAGCAGAGTAAGGTGATAAGCA
The DNA here is from genome assembly GCA_013396735.1 of Grallaria varia. Taxonomy (NCBI): domain Eukaryota; kingdom Metazoa; phylum Chordata; class Aves; order Passeriformes; family Formicariidae; genus Grallaria; species Grallaria varia. The sequence continues at coordinate 299,668 of VWZG01002506.1, read as the reverse complement.
GCACAGCAGTACAGCTTGCAGCCACTGATGGGCATTAGACTCTAACATACAGTCAGGCAAGCAAGCCCCATGGCAAACACCAGCCTGTCAATTAGTAGCTAAACAGCAACATCAGCTATAAAAACTGATCTGGCACATTCCAAACAAAACTGATGTTATTTTGAGCCCCACGTTGGGTGACGAAAAGGACTGCTGTGGTTTAACCCCAGCTGTCAGCTAAGCACATTCTCCCCCAGCTGGATGGGAGAATCGGAAAAGTGAGAAAACTTGTGAGTTGAGATAAAGACAGTTTAACAGTTAAAGCAAACCAAGGAATTTATTTACCACTTCCCATGGGCAGGCAGGTGTTCAGCCATCTCCAGAAAAGCAGGGCTCCATCATGTGTAACAGTGACTTGGGAAGACAAACACCATCACTCTGAACATCTCCCCTTCCTTCATCTTCTCCCTACTCTATAGGCTGAGCACAAGACCATATGTTACGGGATTTCCCTTTGGCAAGGTTGGGTCAGCTGACCTGGCTGTGTCTCCTCCCAGCTCTTTGTGCATCCCCAGTCCACTCACTCGCTGGTGGGGTGGAAGGCAGAAAAGCACTGTCAGCACTGCCCAGCAATAAGAAAAATGTCTCTGTTGTCAACACTGTTTTGCTCACAAATCCAAACCATAGCCTCCATACCAGCTACTGTGAAGAAAATTAACTCTATCCCAGCCAAAACCAACACACGTAAGTATTTATAGAGCCCCCAGAAACTGAACAACCTGGACTTACCTTAGAATTTTTTGCCAAAAGATTATTGGTTTTAAAAAAAGAAGAAGCCACAAGAGGAAAAACACAGCAACCTGATCTCAGTGATAATTTGCTTAGATCAGTTTATCATACTGCTGTTAAAAATGAAGCAAGTGCGCAGCTAATTGACAACAAGAAGTTAAATGATAAACAGCTTGAATACAGCCTAAAGAGTTACTGAATTGGAGATATGCGGAGAATAAAAAGCCTAACATTTAGTATGACTCACTGTGGATGAAAACCTGAGCATCTCAGAGTTTGTACTAACAAAAATGTTGGTGGAAAAAGACAACACTCTTGACCATTGATAACATTTGATTTAAAGTTCTCTGGGAAGTTATTTGTTCTAGAACAAAAGCAAAAGTCAAAACAATTCATTCCAGAAGTATTACAACACAACTGACAAACATCTAGTCTTTGTTTGAATTTCAAGCGCAATTTTAGTCAATTTGAATCCATTGCATGGAGAGGCTGCAGAGGCTGCAAAACATTGCTCAGACTAACTTTAGCAGTTAATAAACAGCTCCAAGAATCAGCTCCATAGTTTTAAAACCATCCAGTACCTAAGAGTAAATTATCAGATATGCCAACATTGATTTGCCACTGTTTAATACAGCATACTAAAAATATTAATGTATTACCTATCAAAAAAACTGAAGAGTTCCAGATCCTTCATTAAAGAACAATTAAAAAAATTAATCTTGAATTTAGGACATGCTGAGGCTGCTCTTCAAACAAAGCAGAAGTAATAAACCCAGAAGTCAATTTAATTTATAAACAAACAAACAAACAAAATCCTTTGCAAATTTTGGTAAACCAGGCGAGTGAAAAAGCCAATCTGCCCAAGCGTATAAAAAAGTCAATCTTCACAATGTTATGGCCTGGAAGTGCTAAAGAAACAGTCAGAATATAAAGGCAACTGGAGACAATTAAGCCCTTTAAAAAGCACCAAAATTAGCATTCCTTTTGTGGGATCCAAATAATTCGAGTGCTGTTCTGCCACAAAGGCCATCATCAATTTCTAATTTTAGCTTAATCCACGAAAAAGAAAAATCTCGCATTTTTATCTGGTGTTGCCTCATAAAGAACACTCTTAAGTCATACACTGAAATCTCAAGAACACAAACTACGAATTCAAGTTCACACTCCCACAGAAACACACTCATGGATGCACTTGGGTATGACAATGCCAATAAAGGCAACTCAGCTACTTATGCTGTGATCCAGCTAAGCAGTGCCTGAACTGCTACATGATGAGGATCCACCAAAAACAAGAACTTTGCTATAAATAACACAGAAAAGGTAACCTGTCCCACCTTTGAACCCTCAGCCTTCTTGTTTCCTCTGCTACACTTGATTACTCTCAATAACATGAAGCTCTAGAAGAACAGTATTTCCTGATTTTCACTACATGGAACAGGCAGTCCTATGACCCTATTAAAGAAACCAAACTTTGTAATTAACTTACATTTTAAGTGAAAATAATTTCTCGTGTTCACATTTTAGGCAACCACTGTAAAACTACAAATTCTTTTGCTTCCCTAGTTGCAGCTTATTGATCTGATCACACCTTATCTAGTCATTTACCTAGACATTTTTAGGCTTAGATTCAGCATACTTTAATCATCATTACTAAAGACGAAAGTATTTTTTCCAAATTTAAAGGAAAGTTTTATCTACACACAGACCTAGACATTCTTGTTAACATTTTTCAGACGGCAGAATTAATGCTCTAATTAATAGAGGCTGACCCACTGAGAAGCTGCAGTGCTCAGTGCCTTTGTCACCCTGAACTAAGGGTGTGGGAGCGGCTGCCAGTATGGGATGACCAGAGCCCAGGTAAGGGCAGTTTGCCACTAGGGAACAGCTTGTATGTATATACATGCCTGATCACATACCAGAGGTCTGTGCTCCTCCAGTCCTGACTGTACAGGACTGAACCAAAACCAGCAGCTTTGCTTAGTCAGGCCTCCTACTACCCCCTCGATTGTTTGACTTCACAATTTGTGTTTTTAAGAATTGTGCAAAGCAGGAGCTGCATTTTCAGCTGAAACTAAAGCTCTGAAGCCAACAGACAGGATCTTGTACCCAGACTTTGGCTTCCTGCCCCACTGCTCATGTAAAACTGCACTGCAACATGCTGAAAATAACTGCGGTTAACACCAGTACAATATACAAACACTGATTTATCAACATTGTATGCTTTATTGAAAGTTGACAAGTGCAACAGTTAAATACATTGACGTGTTACAACTGTAGAGAACATGCACAAAAACATATGCATACTACTATACAGATCATATGCAAAAAATCCATACCGGGAAATCCTTTTTTTTTTTTTTTTTTTTTTTAATTCATTGCTAGCGGGGCTTGATAATTTTTGGAGTGGTTTTTCCCATCTTGAACCAAACTACAATGAACAAGGATTTACTTCAAGATAATCAGCAGCCAGGGAATTTCAGAAGTTACACAAACAGCATTAATCTGCCAAATTCTGAACAGCTGCGTAGGTGCATTCTTATTTATGTAGCATAAAAAAAAAACAACTTTTCAAACTTCTTCAGATCAGCCAATGAAACAACTAAACTTCAATCTGTACAACCTAAATAGTTACAGTTTTCTATTTTACAAAGTAATTACACTAAATACACAAATATACAGTAGGCAATTAACCTTCATTTTAATTATCCTATGACCCAACAACTGTATGTCACCTACCTGTTTTCTATATATAATACAGCTTTATGCACCTGTCCACTGCTTCAGAAAACGGTGCAAATATTTGCACTTAAGGTCTCAGGTGACAATTAAGTGTTAAACACTGAAATTACATTTCCCCCTCTTCCTCTTAGATCCTATGCACCACTCCACACTTTGGAACCCCAATGCACTAATAGGGGATTGAGCCGTCACTTTTTACTCCAGTCTATTTCTTCACATTTCCAAGTTCTTAAAGCACTTTGTATCAGCTGTATCACTGGATGAGTGGAAGATTTAAAAACAAACCAAAAAAATTCAGGCATGCAGCTTTGTTCCTCAGCCATTTGCAGAAGCTGCTCAAGTCCCCAGTGCAGTTGTGCTAATTCTCTGGAAGAAGTTTATTTTATTCAATCAACCTAAGCCAGAGGGGTATGGGAGGGAAGAGGGAGACAGATAAGTGCATAATACAGGGGGAAAGAAGTCTCTCCTGACGTGTGCAGGGCATGGAGTCCTCAGTCTGGGTTGCAATGTGCATTGAAATGGATGAATGGTGGCTGTAGCGGAGTCCCGCTAGTCCTTCTTGCTCTCGGCAGTCCAGTGGCCAACAATCATGATGGCGATGACATCTTGAGCTATGCTGAAGGCCCTGACCCCTGTGATGCCGGCTGAGCAGGCTGCTGTGTTGTCCCTTGTGATTGGGAAGAGGAAGGCGGAGAACCAGTCTGCAGCTGTGCTTGGAACTGGGCGAGCTGCTCTGGACTGGCAAGTGTTTTTAGCAGAGTGTTTTCTTGCTCCAGCTGGGAGTTCTTCTCGATCAGCTCTTTGATTTGCTCTTTGAGGACCTCCACTTCCTCCCTTACTGCGTACATCAAGTGACTCTTTACCAGATCCTGTAACGTAGAAGAGGATGTGCATTAGGAAAGCAGCCCAAGCCGGGTCTCCCACCCAGGCCGGCTGGAGACGCAAAGGATCCAGGCCCGCGGAGCGCCAGGGTGACCGCAGCGCAGCCCCCGAACCCCCGGCCCGGACGGTGACACACGTGGGGACGGCGGTGGCAGCGGGACACGCCCCCAACCAGGCCCCGCCCCGGCAGCGGGACACGCCCCCGAGAAGGCCCCGCCCCCCGCGCGCCGGCTGCAGCCAGTTCTGGGCGCAGGTTGCCGCATTTCCCTCCCTCCCGCCGTCCGCGCGCGGCCGCGCGTGACGTCTGAGCGCAGCGCAGCCAATGAGCGACCGAGTTATTTATAGCCGGGAGTTAAAGGCTCGGAGTTTGCCTAGCAACAGCCGGAGAGGCTCCCGGGAGAGTGGCTCCAGGCACCGCTCCAGTAACAAAGGGCGGCCGGGCCCCCGGCACCGCGTCGGGTGGGGGCCGGGGCAGCGGCTGCGGCGGCCCCCGAGGGGAAGCCGCCAGCTCCGGGCACTGCGACGCCCGTGGCGCCCCGCCGGGAGAAGGGCACGGCGGCCGAGGATGCCCCGGCTGCAGCCTGCGGGGGATGCCCTCCTTTGGCTTGCGCTCTCCTGCGCTTGGGGCAGAGTTAAAAAATAAATAAATAAAAAGTACCGCGGGACGCCCCCCGCTCAGGGGTGTAAAGCCCTGCAAACACAGGGCGCTCTCTGACCCAGCAGCGCCCCTCCACCGCCGCATAGAGCTGCGATCGATCGCCTGGGGAGGCAGGAGCCAAGCGCAATGCCGTCATTCCCTCCCCGGCATCGATACTGAAACGTGCGCATTGCTCCCCGCAGGAAGCCTTTGGTCAATTAAAAATAATAATAAAAAAACCCCAAAATAACCCAACAAATCAACACCGACCAGAAAGAAAAAAGTCCCCGAAACCAAACCCGTCTCCCCCTCCCTCCCCGGTCTCGCTACGAAAACGCGTCCTCGCATGGGTTAACCATCGCCCGCCGCATCCCCATATTGTTTACTGCTTCCAACACGAACACGGTTTAATGCCCCCATCGGTACGTACCATCGCTTGCTCGATTTTGTTGTCGATAGCTACTACGCTTGCACCAGAGGAGCTGCAAGAGAGAAAGAAAGAGAAAAAAACCCATACATTAGCAGCAGCTGAATTATTTAAGAGACAAGAGACGCGGGCATTGGCAGCCAGTTGGCTGAGAAAGTCATCCTCACGCTGCCCTGCCGCCGCCTCACTGGGATGCTCCAATGCAGCAACGCAACCTGCGAAGCCCCCGAGCCCCCCGCCCGCAGTCAGACCAAACACCCCGACATTCTGCCCCCCAGCAGACCACGAAGATGGAGCTCAGCGGCAGGCTGCGGCAGGAGCGCCGGGGAGGGCAGCACCCCGGGGGGAGAGGAGGGCGCCCGGAGCCGCCGCTGCGGCTCCCCTGGACAAAGGAGCCAGCCCGGCGCTCACCTGCCCCGCCACCGCCGCTAGGACACACCACTTATTTACCTACTGTCGAGCCTCAGGGATGAGTTGTCTGTGCCCAGCAAGGACGATAAAAACGAAATCGAGAAGTGTCTTAGTTGATAAACTCCTAGATCCATTGCCACCGGTCTACAACATTGGGCATTCATGCGACCGCGGCCAGAAACGCTCCACGGAAAAAAAAATTTAAAAAAACCCAAAAAAACAAGTCTCGCTGCTCCCGGAGGCGTGTGTGCGTGCGGGGCCGCTCCGCCGGGCGAGGCGGGGCCGGGACCCTGCAGGACCCTGCGGGGCTGAGCTCGGCCGGCTCCGAGCAGGGTCAGCGCTCCGCCGCGCAGCACAAAACCCGGGCATCCCGGCCCCCCCCATCATTTATGCGCCGCCGCCGCCTCCCATTGGCTGCGCCGCCCA
>VWZG01002506.1:253322-293311 GCA_013396735.1 Grallaria varia | reverse complement strand
GGCCCGGCGGGAGCGCGGGAGGCGCCGAGGGGCTGCCCGTGGCCGCGCCGACACCGCCACCTGTCGGCGCGAGTCAGCGCCGCACCCGGGGCCGGCCCCGCAGCCACGGGCCGATCCCCGCGGTCCGTTGGTCCCACGGCTGACACAGCGACCCGCAAACCTCAGCCCCGGAGAGCAAAGCCCACACCCCGCAGCTCTGCATGCGTCGCCCGTGCGAGGCAGTGAGAGCGGGATACCCACACACACTGCAGATAAAACTCCAGACTCTTAGATCCCCCTTTATCCCTTACACACGCTTATGAAAAAAACCATTCAGCCACTGATTGTCCACAAAAAGCGCACAAACCTGTGGATTTCCAGCAGGCCAGCTGATACTATTCGACAGTAACAGGGAAAAGCCTCTTCACTTATTTTTAGACTGCACCACACAGCACTTACAGCCTTAAAAGTTGCAGCAGCACACGCAATAATAATTTAGGAAAAGATTCTTCCCCCACCTAACTGTGGTGTTTTTCTCAAGAAATGTTATGTGTCATGGAACACAGCAACTACAGTCACTGTCCATTCAAGTGATCCTCTCTATCACTAGCAGCTTAGAAAGAGACCCAGTGCTGAACTAGACCACCACAAAAAACTGCCACAAAAACCAGACAACCTCTAAAACCAGTTTTCTAGCCTTGCACCTTCATCAGTCAATACATTACTTAAAGACATACACCAAAAAAAAATTAAAGTCAAAAACCCCTTCCATTCTCTAAAGCAAACTTCTCCAAGAGCTACAAGTCACATACGTCACAGGTGTTGCTCCCAGAGAAGCAGGAAAGCCAGGAGGCACAGAATAATCATCTTAAAGCTAAATTTAGCATTTGCGTATCTGCATCATCCTTCTTAGTTTATTTATGTTGTCCTAGACTACTATTCTTTCATTCAATAATGCTAGCAGAGTAGCACAAACTAATCCTATTCACAGGGAGGTCACATTTAAGAATAAGAGTTCCTCATAGCCATTTTCCCGCTAGCACATTAGTGCACACACCCCCCAGGGGCACAGCTCTCATCTCACCCTTTGGATATCTGGGGAAGTTGCACAGGACAGCACCTAACGGGCTGAAAATTAAAGGAAGTTTTTCAGAAAAAAACTTGCCTGTGCTGACTCACAGATGTGTAACAGCAAGTAAAGTGGAAGCAACACACTAGAACACGTGCATCAAGCTCCAGTTTCCCACCTCCTAAAAGGCACACACTGGTAACCATGTGTTGCACATACACTTCTCCTGACCACTTTCTCTACAGAGGTTACTTACTACTACACACCATAGTACTAATCGTATTCAGGGATCAAGTGAGCCATTTGATGAACAGCTCCAGAAGCATATCATCTGTACTGGAATCTGTATCAACTTCAGTCCTAGACTTGGATCTAAATTAATGTTTTATGAAGGGTTGGCCTTGGAAATCCGTAATGTCTCAAATGACTCCTCCCTATGGCAGTTAGTCAGGACAATTATTGAAACTGCAGCTGGACATAGGCTCTAGGGCAATCTCTGTCCCTGGAAGTTCTTAACCAGAAAAGGTGCAGAGTAGGTGTAAAAACAGGCAAGTCCTATCTCTGCTAAACAGGTTCTTATAAAAGAACTTGAAGACAGCAAACCCACAGGCCAAAACAGACATACTCTCGAAACACCTGCTTTGGTGCTGCAGGACAGCAGACATTTGTATGTAGTTTTATTCATAGAACTAAAAATAAAGCAATGGATGCATTCCAAGATGATCACTGGTGTTGCCATAATAACTGATAATTATCAAATGCCACTTATGACATAAAAATTATACAATTCTCAGACTAAATTAACAATAAATAACGCTGCCCTCTTTAATCTATATTAATCTTCACAAAGAAGAGATAACAGATATGATCTTAAATCATATTCCCACTAAACTCATTAACTATCTTCCCTTAACTTCAGTGGGCTTTTAGAAAAATCTGTCATTTATTTTTAGATGCCTACAAGCAGAACTGTGATTCAACAGAAAGCTGTCAGCTGCATAAGTAGGACTGCATATTAATATGCACGTTCTGGTTTGCCCACTCTATAAAACAGACCATAAGTGACCCTTTAGGGCTGAGAAAGGTCTTAGCTTTCGGATCATCTGGGAAATAAAAAAACATGACAATTACTTTCATCCCCAAAACTGGAGTGAAATTTGGGGATGGAGAGAGAGGAGAGCACCAGTATCTCTGATGTTCCCATCTCAACACCATATTATCTGCCTGACAAGGACAGAGACTGAACTGCGTATTCAAAGGCTGGACTTTTGCTGTTGCTTTTTAAAAATAATTCGTTCATGAAATAAAACAGTATATGGCAGATTTAAGGAAAATAGTCCTCCAAACTCCATTTCACACTAGAAGGGCGTCAAGATGTCTACTATGTTACTCACAACCTTCTACACCTCATTAACTGATAATACAAGATATTATACTCCTGCAAAAGCTTACATTCCCAGGAACAGAGGTGAGAAAAGCTGCAGAATTCCTCATTTCTGTAAAGCCACTACGGGTCTGGCACTGGGCTGGACAAATTCCATGCCCTTGTTAGCCCTGAACATGACGAAGGGCGTTTTTTGAGTCTACTCACACGCTCTGAAAGTCCGCGTTGTCTATGGAGCACCCCAGGTGTTCACAAACTGTATAAAGTAATAGAAGACTGAGAAGCCAGCAGGGGAGAGTACAATATAGCAAACAAGTAGCTCACCAGCATCTTTGCTCCTCCAATAAACTGACTGCTTGAATTAAACACATACAGGGTAGTCAAGGACTTTCTAGTAGGCGTCCCCTTTTGTAGTGTTTCAGTTCTTAAACACTGTTTCTCCCACTACATAATTTTCTCTTGTCTCAATTTATTCATGCTAAGCACTTAAGAAAAGTGCCTTTCATCTTAAGCACATAATGAGGTAAGCTACAGCACAGAATCATTTTGTCTCTATGCAAGTCTGATTTGGCATATTTCTGTTCGTGTTAAAATACTCTTTCACTTAAAAAAAATTATCTTTCAAGTACCGTGTCAAAGTATGCTCCCTTCAGATGACAACATTAAAAGCCCTAGACAAGCATCTCCTGAACTTGAAATAAATCTTGTCTTTTGACTATGTTGCAAAGACACCACACCAGAAATCTCATTAGAAAACAGTAATTGGAAAACAGCAATTTCTATCACAGTACACTTTCATCTTATGCTATAGACAGGCTCCGATCATGTGGACTTCCAGCTACAGAACAAGTACGGAAGAGGTTAAAAACAAAACCTCCTATTTACTGAAGAAAAGGCTACAGCAATTAGATTCTACCTGACATCTGACTGTGCGTTTCACCTGGCATCTAAAAATGGCAAATAAATGGCAGAGTACAATACACCCTTAAAATCAGAAATTCAAAACTCTTTGTATTGACAGACAATCTCCCTTCCCCTCCATATCAACTTACGCAAAATTGCTCCAAACTAATAACCAAAAGAGGAAACTCTGGCTGCAGCTGACATCCATGACAAAATGTTTATTTCAATAGGCCATAATTTTTTTTCTTCATCTCAGTAAAGGTACATAACTGGAGAAACTGCCCAGGGAACCTTTTTCCCACAGTCAGTCATAAATATTTTTTAACAGAATAAAGGAAATAAAACCAACCAACCAACCAACCAAAAAAAAAACCCCAAAAACACAAACAAAAAACCCACCATAAACATGCCCCCCATTTCACATAGTCTAAATACAGATTACAGAATCCCAGCCAACCTCCTTTTCCAGTCCCAAACCTTTAGCTAGGATCTTGATTTAAAGAAGCCAAAACATTGGAAACTTACTGCTCAGCTCCAAAGGCTAACATATTTTATTTCGAGATTGAATTCTGCAAATTTCAATTTACCTACTTCTGCTAAATTGAAGAAGCTCTTGCTATGAGATATTACTCGATCAGTTTTCCTAAATGTGTGTTTTTCCTCCTCCATAGTAAAGTTATTTGCATCTATAATTTAATTAGTTTGCTAGTTTAGGTCCATAAAAAAAAAACAGATAAAAGGGAAAGCTATGCAAGATGCTAGTGAAATGAAGTACTGTATTTACAAAACTTTTTTTTTTTCCCCCAGATGTGCAAGCAAAACTAAATAAATATTTAGTGGAAAGAATACATACACCCTACTGGGGCTCTGGAAATAACCTGACAGCATCTCTAATCACAGAAGTATCATGCTGTGAGCCCTGCACAAGAGACAGGAGCCTGCATTTAAAGCAAGAAGATAACCATGGAAGATCAAAAGACGAACAAGGAGTGGTTCTTACTTGTTCCTCTGAGGATATCCTCTTTCGCTTTGACAGGCAACTAATTGGTAAGTCAACCTCAGTTGTTTTTAATGAGAATTATAATGATTATATCAATTTTAATGCTGACAAAACAAAACATTAGATCTATGTCAAGTACCTGGATATAGTCAAACACAGATGATCCACTCTTTACTGGTCAGAGAGAACTCTGCAAGAAAATATGAGCGATCTTAAAGCAATTTAGATGCTTGGAGAGAGATGTATGGCATCCTCTTTCCTGAGATCATCCACAGATAACCATCTAGCAATGCAGTTGAGATGATGTGTATATCCATTGAGTTTCAAAGTCTCCCTACAGAGTCAATTGAGGTCTATCATAACTCAAAACCTGAAATTACATCCAGATGCTATTCCACTTTAAATTTAAAGGAGTTACACATTTTCAGTAACATGTGGCTTGGGAATCACAGTCTTCCCTAATTTCAGATCCAACCTTAAAATGAGTAAGTGAAAAATATTTAACTTCATTAAAAGTGAAAGCCCTCCTCAGTATACCCTAAAGTGCCTTTGACCAAGGACCACAAAGGAAAAAAAATCCTTCAACCATGTTAGCATCCTGAAAGTTTCAAGTGAGACATCTGAGCCAGAAATTGATTCTTTCCTCCAGAAAGCTGCACACAATATCACTCTGCACGCTGACACTGTCCCCAGGATAGAAGGGGAAAAGATGTTTAGTGTTATAAATCAGCATATATAGAAAAGTGATAAAATGTTACAAGTTTCACTACCCAAAGCATAGAGCTGAAATTAACATTTTCTCTTTATGTGAAATTAGGCTTATATAATTTTAGATTCAACTCATAAACAGTGTTCAGTTCCCTGGTCTAATGAGTAGCTCTCACGTGTAATGCTTTTGTCAAAGGCAAGGAGAACACCTCAAAGTAACAGGCACTTACAGTGGTATTTAATCCCACTTGTTCTAACTGTACAACAGATTTTTCAAGCACATACTCCAAAATTAAATGAAGTAGGGAGGAAAAAGAGTCACTGCAGCATTTCAAGTTACACTTAGCATAACAAAAGAAGATGGCAAGTATAGGAAGCTGTTTGGCACACTGACATGATGAGCACTCAGAAAGATGAAATGCTATGTATTAAAAGGCATCTCTGACCAAAGTGACAAACAGCCCAGGAGGAACTCCAGGACAGTGGCTGACACCCACCCACCTCAGGCTACCTTGATAGCATGTAGTAAGATTTAGTAATCAAATTAAAAAACAGCCAAATTAACCTGTAACTGAGAAGGGTCATCTTCTATTATTTTTTCAATTCTTAAATATCTTTCGTTTCGTTAAGGCTGCAGAAAAGTCACACTAAGTCCCATGAAACAGGAATACTGTGTCTTACGGAGTGGTGCTAACTGTGGAAGTGGAGCATGGAGGACCTCAAGGCCCTCAGTTTCCTTCCTCCCCAGACCCTTGTAAAGCTTACACCCGGTACACCTTTTTTCCCTGTTTGTTTTAACCACTTAATCCATTCCTTCCTCTTTTCCCATCTCCTTCCCTTTTTCTAATTGTTCCCCTTAAAACTATATTGAAAATCTTGGATTGGATAATTATTTAGTCATGCGTATTAAGAAAATATTTACATGACATTAACACCTGGCCTACACTTCTCACTGAATATAATTTGCCCTTTGATGGACATTTTTTGGTGCAACACTTGAAATCATGCCTGTATTTCCCACATGAGAAGCTAACTCAACTCAAAGTTCCTAGGAACAAAGCCAAAACCTCTTCAATTAACCAGCTTTGTCCTATGGTCTTCAGGAAGTTTGGAAGGAAGTTCCCTACTCTAGCTTTTACAGAAATTAGTAAGAACAGCCGCTGTTGAGAAAAGTATGGAAACAAAACATAAGAACTCAGTGTGGGAAATGAGAGCCTGGGATGCAGAAACTGATCAGATGAAGGTTGGCCACTTCTCAGTTTTTGAGGTGGGAGATAACTCATTACCACCCAGCTGTGCAGAACAATTTCTAAGGCCACTCTGTTAAATAATAATAAACTCCCAACACTGCAACTCGTTTACACATGTAGGGCAACGAGGATGATAAGCTGTGAGTTCAATGCCACTTTCTTCTTTATCCTCTATCCAGTTGACCTTTTACAGTCCCACAATTTCAGTCTCTCTGCTATCACTGGCAAATGGCTTGACAGGTATCAGCAGTATCAATGAATGAGTAGGTGAATGACTTTCAGATTAACTCTCTCGGCTCTAATGCATGCATATTACACAAATTTATAATGCCATATTTCTTCATCTCTGAATGGTCAAAATACTCTACTCCAGTTATGCCTCAACTCACAGTTTATCATTTGGTGACCTTCTAAAAAAAGTATAGAGAAAATTCAAGACCTACTGATCCACCCAAACAGAACTGCACTTCAACAGATTGAATTCACTGTAGCGTAAAGGTATTTTTATACCTGAATGGAGATTTTAATTTATAGAAATCAAACCCCATGTGCCTCCAACCATTCAGGAAGCATGGAGAGAATTTCCAGAATGTGACCTGATTTATTGCACTGTGCAGTATCCCAAAGTCTTGCTCCCCTTTATCAGCCACCAAACTGGGCATTGCCTGGATAATTTCCTGCCTAGCAGGCACCTTCCCCCCACTCCGCTTCCTGTGAAAACAAGGTATGAGAGGAATTTGATGAATGCCCATGCTTCAACTCTGTACAGCACTGAGAAACAGGTACAGCTCCACTCTGGAGTGGGAAAGCACTCACAGGCTTCTTAATCCAGGCATAGCTTCAGTGAATTAGGAGACACAAATCCTGCTGACTCACAATTGCAGAAATCTCCATACAGTATCTCTACATAAATTCCATTTACACTCTCCTTGATGAAGGAACAAATTGTAAAGCAATATTGATTTGAAATAGAATGTAAGATACCAGGGAAAGTATGTACAACTATGAAATGAGGTGTGCTTAAAAACTTAAATATTGCCTAAAGATAGGTTGATATTTTAATTTGACCTGACTGTGCCTTAGGGCTTTAGAGGTGTATTACCTACTTTAGCACAACACTTTGTTCTTGTAACCCTGCCACACTGCAAACCAAAAAGAGCAGAACACAGATGTGCTGGCTCAGCATATCTTGAACACGTCCCTGGAGCACCTTCTAGGCCAGAGACTGCAAATAGCTGGCATTGGTCCAGGTCATCTATAGGAAGCCCATATATCCTGAAGGTCTGATTCTCCTTCAAGTGGGATTCAGCCTTCCTCAGTACCCTACTGATCCTCTAAAGGAACCTCAGGCAGTAAGAAGCTCTCATTTTCCACAGGACAGCATCTTCTAGCTTATAAGCAGCAAGTACCTCGAGGCTGGGGGAGCTGTGATGGCCATGCAGGGCAGACACCACTCACATTTATCTACCCTTGAGCCAGACATTCTGCAAACGGCAGAAGACATACTCTTAATCTTTTAATACACATTGCGAAGGAAAGAATACAGCATATTATTTCATACCTAATCAGTATCTGGGTAATTGTCTTTATGCAGAGATGGCTAAATTTATGATTGGCACTCTGTTTATGAGGCAGTCCTGTTTGCTCCCTCTGATACCTCTTTTCTGGTGCATATACACCTAAAACCTTTCATTAGACTTTCCAAGGGTCTTTTGTACAAAACAAGGTCCAAGACTCACATATATAGCACGTCAGACACATAACACTTCTGAAAAACAACTACTTCATCCTCCAGAAACCACTGTTATTACAGTGATACCCTGAACCTCTGTGGCTCAAAAAATTCAACACAAAACCCAATCCCCACAAAAACAAACCTCAAACAACTCCAGTATCAGAAGTCTGCCATGAGTAACCCACTTAGTGATGCATGGGAGTCCAAAACAGCTCCCAGGTATGTTTCCTCATTCTCTCACAGGGTGTTAGCCCAGCGGCCACTCAGCATCAACACCATGAGTACCACATCGTTGTCAAGACATGGGAAGGAGAGAAAATCCCTGCTGTGACACAGGATTTAAAGCCCCTCTTGCAGCTCCACCAACGCAGCCAGGGAACCACTGCTGCAGTGTCACATCAAGCACAGAGGACAAGTCACCTCTTCTAAACCCACCCCCCCAGGCAACCTCCCATCCAGAGGCATGCCTGCTCCCACACAAGGTACAGAACAGGGGAATTCCTCTCTGACTCCCCCCAGCTACTGCTAATTGCTAGAGGCCCTGGCCAGGTGGACATGAACATCTATCAGCAGCTCAAGTACAAGCAATCATGACAACTATAAACAAAAACATTTGCAAATGAATGTTTGAGTCACAGGGTAGCACTTCTGCAACTCAGATAGGCTCCTGCCTCGAATTAGTTTGCCCAAACATGTTTTTCAGCCCCATTTCTGAAGAACTGAGCATTTTTAAACAGGCTGTTGATAAACTGAAGGTGATAGAAAAGAATCACTGAGCTGATTCTGAGATTGGGGTTGGGAATATTTACTTATACTGATAGACTGAAAGATGTCACAGTGCTCAAAAGGATCCTTTAAGTCCTTGGAAGGACCAAGATGTGACTTGAGTGGAAAATTGCCTTTAAATAGAGAAAATACTAGGGGTTTACGGTTGTCAGACTTTTATTTTTTCATATTAGAGTGCAACTATTTCATATTTGCCTAATGATGAATTAAAGCCTTTTAAAAACAGTAAGAACAACTAGTTCACAAATATAGTACGTTTTCTATCTCCTGATCTCATCAAATCATAGGACCATTTAGGTTGGAAAAGACCTTTAAGATCATTGACCAGAGCTCCTGCACACCCATGTAATCTCCATTTCCAGCTGCCTAGTGCTGGACAGTTCTCCAATAGCACATAGATCACTTTTCCAAAGAAACTTGGTGGAGCTCCAGAGCCTAAACTGGATCTTTGACTTCATTCTGGCAGCCAAACTTCAAACGAAAAATATGTATAAATTATTACTTTTATTAATAGTACAAGTTCTTCTCAGTATGGTGTTAACTGCCCTTGACCAAGGACTGCAAGTGGGAAAAAAAATCCACCGACTGCTTCAGTATCCTCTAAATTTCAAAGGAAATGCCTGATCCTGGAATTGCTCCTCCTTCCTCCAGAAAGCTGCACACAACCGCATGCTCTCTCTCAAATTCTGCATCTAACCCAGAAAAAGGTAAATGCATCTTTGGATTTGACCCATGCATTCAGCATGTATTTTAATGCCCCTCCAAACATTTAACAAGACTGATTGACTAAACTTTTCTTTAAACATGTGACAGTACAGAAGATAGTGTATATTATGAATGAAAAGTATTTGAATGAATACAAACTTATTTGATAATAAGCTTTAAATCCTGTTAAAGTTCTCATTTTTTGTTTAGTATTGCATCACTTAAGATCTGGAATAACAAACTTTTTTTGAAAAGAGGAAAGCGAAGCACTGTAATGGCAAACACAATATGGGTTATTTTAAATACTGCAGTAAAAATACTTCAAGACACGTAGATTTTCACTGAATAAGTAAACAACTCTGCATGACAGTACACTTAACCAGTATGATATTCCTAGCTTGAAATAGGTCTAACAAGTGCCAAGCACTTTGATTTATAAGAAGCATTTTTAAGTACCTGTGCAACAAAATAGCTAAAGGAACAATTAAAAAAAAAAAAAAAAAGAAAACAAATCAAGCATCTACATATTAAAAACTTCATATAAATACCTCTTCAGATGCTGTTCCAGTTCCAAGAATAACACTTTCATGGTTATTTGGTCAGGACCTTGTTTCTGGAGAAGTGTCACTTTCATTGATGTATCTATTTAGTACCTGCTGATTAGTTTCTCCCAGACGGAGGGTCGGAACAAATACCTCTCAGTTCTCGGTGGCCATAAGATTAGCATTAGCATTCCACTATTAACCACGGGTCCTGAACTCTGCAGCACTCAAGAATCGTAAAGACTCGCCCGTTAAAGATTATCTACTTGCTTCTATTCAAAGTTTGCTGAGTTTAATAGTGGTTGGTCATGATCAAGAAAAACAAGAAGGGTGAACAGTGACGACACCACAGATCCTGAGATCACATGGTGTTCTGTTACATAAAACATCAAAAGAGATTAAAATCTTCATGATTATGTTTTCAAATCTCAAACAAATACATCTTCTTTCAGCAGTGTCGAATTCAGCAATTCTGAAGCTGACTCAGCCTGCTCCTATTTTTTGTGAAGCACATGTTAATTGCTACAGGTAGCTAATTCTGCTGAGAGAAAGGCAGCTCAAGTTGTACTGTTTCTCAAATTAAAGTTCTAAGGCTTAATGGCAGTTCTAATTAGACTCAAAATTGGCAGTACCCCATTTGCCAGAAAATATCTTGCACAGGCAAATCCTGTCCCTGACTCCTACTTTGAAAAGAACCAGTGGTGAGAGTTTGACATATACATCTAGCTGGAGACTTCCGCAGACCAGAAAAAGATAGCAACTCATCATGTATCAAGCTAAAAATCAAATCAACTATTTAATTTTCTTCCTCAGAGAAACAGAGATCCCCACAAGGAGGTTTTATCACATTGTACTAACTCTATACCATGTAACTACCAGCCTATATGCCTAAGTACCATTACCCAACATTGCTTCAACCTAAACATATTCCTTCCTCTACCATGCTGAATGCTTTTCAGTGTGAAGAAAAATTGACTGCCCACAGTACATTGCAGAGAAGCGAACAAGATTCACTTTCCTACTCTACAGGCAAGCTGGAGAGCAGGAGATAACCTCTCACAATGGAAACAGCCAGCTACCTGCAGCACATGTGCAGGAACCCCCACCACACAAGAGCGTGGGCATTGACATTACACTCTTCCATCAGACCGCAACCACAAAAATGCAGAGATAAAACCAGAAATCAAACCTAGCAAATGTTACTTGGACTTACTGCTGACTGCTAAAGTGATTGCAGATGTGTCTCCTCAAGTAGATTTGCCTTCTAAGACCATATTGGAAAGAAACCAAATGGAAGGGTCAAACAAGTTGATAGAATCATAGAATGGTTTGGATTGGAAGGGACCAGGCTTGGGGGAAGAAGGGAGGGTTAAAACCAACTCTACTTATTAGAGCCAACAAATCTACCATCACAAACAGGGAATATTTTGTTTAGGCAGTAGTGAGGAGGCAAACAAAAGAAAATGCCATTTTTTTTTCCCTTGGGAAGGAGTGACACAGTGAGATCAGTTTCCCATTCCTGAAGCCTAGAGGCAATTCATATAATCTGAACAGGGCATCAGATGTACTAACTGTAAAGCAGGGCAGAATATTTCTGAATGGTCTTCCTTTCAGAGCCTTGCATGCCAACAATGTTCATTTTAAGGCACAGCTGGGAGATTGAAGCAGACTAGTTACACTTTACAGTAAATTTTCTTTCCTTACATCAAGTCCACCTTTCTGAGCACAGCATGGGAATGGGTAAGAGCCATGGCTTATTTTAGCTTTCTCTTCTCACTCCCACTGAAAAGCCACAGAGGTGAGGCCACTCAGATGGTGGAGCAGTTTATTCCTGGATCTTGGTCTTTGGAAAAGAGGCAGACAGATATAATGGCCCTAAAAGACGGACACTTACTCTGAAAGGAGAGCTACTCTTGAAAACTGGAACTGGAGACTTACATGGTACAACAACATCTAAAAGAGGAAGGTAGGTCAGGCTTCAAGGAAAAATAAGCAAAGGGATCAACAATTATAGCGATCAACTATTAAGACTGTCACAGAATATTCTGAGTTGGAAGAGACCCAGAAGGATCATCAAGTCCAGCTCATGAATGGTCCATAAGGGGATCAAACCCGCAACTCTGGTGTTATTTGCACCATGCTCTAACCAACTGAGCCCAGTATTATTCAGTAACTTCAATATTCAAAATGAAATATTACTTATAGCAAGGAGTTTTGATTATTTTAAAAAGCTGAAGCATCAAGCTGACTAGAAGAATGCACAAAACCAAT
Organism: Grallaria varia; assembly: GCA_013396735.1. Lineage (NCBI taxonomy): Eukaryota > Metazoa > Chordata > Aves > Passeriformes > Formicariidae > Grallaria > Grallaria varia. The sequence continues at coordinate 280,979 of VWZG01002506.1, read as the reverse complement.
TCCAGAAAGCTGAACCAAGACAGAAATTTTAGTTTCGTTGGAATCCTTACATATCCTTCCAGAGTCAGAGACTCAGTACAATAATAATTCGTAATGAATCCTACTGGTTACACTGTCTTATATATCACATCCACTACAGCTTCCCCTGGACACTCTATAAAGTACACAGAACTGTGCCAACAGAGCTGACTGGCTTCAGATTTTAAACTGCTGTTCTCCTAACCCTCTTTAGCGCATCCTTTTTGCCCCCCTCTATTCCATGTATTCCCCTCTGTAAAGCTGCACAGTTGACACAGCTAGGAGGACAACCTTTCCCCACAACTCCTGAACATCCAGTACATGCACTGGTTACAGGTATTTTCCAGGATGCCTGAAACAATGAGCACATGTGAGCTGGAGTGGGAAAGGGATGAAGGCGGTGATGTTAACCTTTCCCGCAGACAGTCTTTATTTCTCCTTCCCTGTTTCAAGATGCCCTCTGAACAGGAGCTCCATCATACTAGCAGCTGTGTCATGAGAGTTAAAAACAAGGTGGAGTAGCTATGCACATCTGACCAATGTATCGCTCAGCTCCCATGTTGCTCTGATTCAAATCTGCGTTTTCTGTATAGCCAGAAAGATCATTAAGTACTAGATTTACATGGGGGGGGAAAGCGATTTCTTACGGGACACACATCTAAGCACTGAATAAAATTTATGAAAGATTTATAACTGTACTACTATCAATTCACATCCACACCAATAAAAAAGACACTGTAAATAATTCTATTTGGAGCATCCTTCTCATGAGTTTATGCTAAAGTCCTTGTAACTTGCTCTGCTTATTCAAAGAAGCCATGTCAGAGTCAGTTTGAGAGAGAAAGGCAAATATACATACACAGTCATGCATGTGTGATGCAAGACTACTGAATATATTCAGCTGCTTCATTCTGCAAAGAAGCAAGTTCATTGCTGGGCCCACAAAGAAAAGGCATAGGTAGCTCCATCTTTGGTAATACTAATCATCTTTCCTCATACTTCAAGACCCAACTCTGCCCATGACTTTCCAGTAAGGCAACACACATAGGCTTCATTTGATGCTACTTCTCTAGCTATCTAAAAGCACCTGATTCAAATTCATCACCTTTTTACTTGGGGGGAGGGAGTTTGTGCCCCAGAAGAGTCTTATCAGTTCCACTTACCACCTTCACAAAAAACAGCAAAGGACTTGCTTTTTCAGTTACCAGACTGAAAACAAATTAAACTTCAAACAACTGCTTCAGAGGCAGCTATTCCGATAACTACATGATTTTTCTCATAAGCATTTCCCATAAATTTGAAAAAGCTGGTCACAGTGCATTCAAGTAATTAAAAGGATTACTCAGTTATGTGTAAATCAACAACTTACAGGCAACAGAAACCACAAAGAAATTGTAAGCCTACTGGATTAACTAATCAATTGAACATTTTTACTGCTTTAAAAAATAGCCTCTAGCTGCAACTGAAAAATGCCCAAAGTACAAGGAACTTCATTCTTCTCCTGCCACATTCAAGAATTCAACATCAAGCTATGCTTTCCTTCCTTTGTCCTGAACCATCCTGGCTCTTATATAAAAGTGACAGATTGCGCACAGATGAATTATCACTCTGGGTACATTAGAATGTCAGATATGGGTAAATTTTAACATTTAACGAAACAAAAAAAACAAGATTTCCTGCATGATAGCATCAGAGTACCCAGGTTCTCCCCCACCCACAGCTCTTACACCCAAAAAGGAAGAAGGAGCATATTTCAAGATTCTTAGCTTGTAGTGCTCCTTAACAGTTTTGCTTAAAAATATTTAAAAAAAAAAACCAACCACCAAAAAACACACACCACAAAAAATCCCCAAAACCAACAACAACAACAACAAAAAAATCCAGCAGCCCAAGTTAAAATCTAATCTGTAAGTGAATGAATCTGGCATTTAGCCAGCAGAATTTACTGTTTATGTCAGTCTGAATGAAGTGTAGCACTTCAGCCCAAATTCCTCAGCTGTGACATATCACTGACAGTGAGCTGCCATACCTTCATGGGGTAAACATCTAGTAGGCTCATTTTTCACGTTCTACAGAGGACTCAGAGACAGTTTGAATAATACAGACTTCACCATGAGAAAAAGCAGAAAATAAAGCACAAGCCAACCTTTAGACTACACAAACACATTACATTACAGCACCCTATGATAACAATGTCGATTTTTCATGTGATGCAACAAAGAATTTAAAATTCTGATGTGGATACAAGTGCTTGATAAAGCAGAAAATATACCAGATGTTCAAGCTCTTCTAGAAACCTTAGTTAGAAGCATGCAAGCCTTAAGATATTTGAGGGTTAAAGAATTACTAATATAGTTATCCAAAATTCACGAGTCACCAGGACTCAGGATTTCCAAAGTTTGTTTTGTGATTATAGCAGTCTCCGAGGCTGTGATTTTACAAATACAGCAAACAAACCTTTTTAGAAAGTTATGGGAGATGTCCCATATACCATTTGCATCCTAACTTACAGATCTTTTAATGTTTTGTTACCCTCCACCCTCCTATCTTAAATCAATCTTTATGGAGTGCTTGGGCAAAAGCAAAAAGTACAAAAGGTTGTACAAAGACATCTGCAATATAATGAAAACCAAAGCAGTGAAGTGAGAGGCAAGAAGATGGACAACAAATTGGGAAGTATCTCATTCCCATATGCTAGCAGCAAAAATCACTGCTGTACTTTTACTATCTTCACATTTTGAACAGATGTAATGAAGTTAGAGAAGATATCTTTCAGTCCATCATTAACCAATTAAAAAATGTTTTTAGTTATTAACATCCTAATTGAACATCTGAGAGGTATTCGTATACACCTCTGTCATCACCAAGTGATACAAAAGGTATGGCTTTCAGTTACATGGAGATAAGCACTCAAATTGCACACATTCAGCCTGTAGGTTTACACTCAATTTCTATTTTCATCTCGGTACCCTTACATATACTGCCAAAAAGCAAATCCTCCCTATGTGAAACACCAAGAAACACATACAGGGAAGATCTTACTGGATCTGAACCACGCATTTAGCCTGCAAGCCATGTGCAGGCATGGCCAGAGGCAGGCATTTAAATGAGAACTCAGAAAGGCAGGTGGATAAATTCAACTTTCCTACAGTATCCTCCTACCCGTCAGCAACCAGCAGCTTGAGGAGTTACCGCACAAAAAGGAATAAATTGGTGTTTAATGAGCCAAGAAAATTTTCTCCCAAGAACTGATCCATTTGTTTTCTTTTAAAGTAATGACTCACATCATATAGTTCTAAGGACTTTGTAAAACTCAAGTTGTTAAATTCTGAGTTAATTACCCAGGGAAGAGACATTTTTCAAACTGAACTATCATTTAATCATACAGAAGAACAGACGTTGTCAAAGCATATTCAAGCTGTGGAACTATGTTAGTACTGGGACAAAAAAGCATATAAAAAAAAATTGAGTAAAATATATTGAGGGGGAGGAGGAAGTAATTGAGGGCATTGGTACTTAATACAAAATGCCAATTAGAATAGTTACTAGTTATTGCTTTTTGCATTGTGGAGATGAGAAAAATAAGATTAAGCCTACAGGAGACAAGTCTAGTATCTCTACACTATGTTATCCTAGTCTAAAGCAAGTACTCCTTTCCTTCACTGTAGCACCTGTGAAACCCAAACCAGCAGAATCTCTGGTTAAGAGGAGCGTGATGAAGATGAACTAGCACACAGCACAGTAACAGCAGCTCAGCAATTTTTGATGCAAGGGATTGTCAATTTATTTTGCATGTTACGTCAGTAGAATACAAAACTAATAATGAAGATTTACAGGTATTCAGCCAGACTGGAGGAAGAGGAACCCTGCCCCTCAAAACCTGTTTTTGGTGGTGTTGGTGGTTTTTAACTTAAGCATACAAAAGAAAACTTGAGAATACTATAAAGTTGCCAGAGAATACTATGAAGTTGCCAGTCATATAATCTATGAAATGAAGCCTCCCAGTTAAGGGTAAATTAATTTCAACAAGCAAATGCAGCATGAAGCAAGACTCAAAGTTTTCTATTGAGAAGTGAGAAGGGCCATTCAAAAACTTTATAGGACAATTGCAGAATAAATCTCTGTCCTGTCCAAATTTCCAAACTGAGACTCATCAGTAAGTGTGGGCCAAGAGAAACCTGTTACAGCTATTCTTGGATATTCTTCCTCAGTAATACTAGAACTTCATGAGATTAAATTACAGCAGACACTTGGTGACATCCATATTAAAGGAGAAAATTAAAGATTTAGATCAATGTAGTTTCTAACCATTATCAAGATGGGAAGAATTTTTAACCCTACATCTCTCTTCCCCCAGATTTTCCTTTCTTTCAGATTCCACAGAACAGCCTGTATTCAAGCAGCAGTTCAGGGCCAAAAAGCTTTGGAGTCATAAGGCCACTGTCTTATTTTTAAGAAGTCATCTGGTTTCAAAAAGGAGGCAAGTAGAACATCACCTCTGAGGCACTACCTAAGCACCAATTCATACAGGAGTAACCAACCCCTTTTGGTACCGCAAGGGCAACAGTTATTACACGACCTTCAGTGCTCTAAAGCAAACTGCAGAGACCAGAGAGACTGGGTTTTTCTCTGCCATGCCAAATATCTTCCCACAGAAGGTGGAGCAATGCTTTGCCATTCTGCTCTCTGCTTCAGTAAGGCAACACACCCTGCAAGGTGAGATCTACATAAAGAGTGATTCTTTCACGTGTAAACCAGAATAAAGCCCTCCAGGAACACATTGCTTCCAAAGAGAAGGCCACTCCACCAGGCCCAAACATTTGGCTCCTGGACCACTCCAGGACCTCTCATGAGCAGCACAAGGCAAGTGCCATGCATCTAGAAGAAAGAAGGGTGTAACTTGCTGCTGAAAGCGAAACTTCAGGGTCTGCCAAGTGTTCTGTGTTATCTGTTCAAACAGCTTCCATGCTGCTGTGAAACCTACTTAAGTGCTTAAAGAGGTCTGACAGGAAAAACCATAGGTGGCAAACTAAATACCTTGCCATTGAGACACTGATATCACATAATTTTTCCTGTAATGAATCCAATCAGTGGCCCACCAAGAATGACTGAGCTACATTATTTCAAGCGTCAACAATACCCTAACATTTAGCATTAGCTCCTTTAGCAGGCATTTAAAGACATTACTAGTCCTATACTTCATTATTTTTACTGTGAACATTTAACTCTTACCCTGTATCTATTTTGATATTCTTTTAAATTGATTTGTGCTTGCCAATGTTTATTTTAGAAAAGTCACCACCTTCAATTTTCTTATCTGGCTATGTAACAACAGCCAACAATTCTGAAATTAGCTGCTTCTGACAAAGCATTTTCTTCAGAGACCATCTGACTGTATTTTCATTTCTTCCCTTATCAGTCAGGAACACAGAATGCGACAACATGGCAGATGTGCTAAAATGTCCCTCGTAAGCCAGAAATTAGGACTTCAGTTCCATAGCCAGTAATTATCAGTGGCTTTCTTGAATTGCTCTAATCAGGTGAGTAAAAAGCTATGAAGGTTATTTGGGAGTCCAAAATAAGGGTTTGGAAGAGTATCACTGCATCTCAGAGGAATAGAGGCTATTTTTATATACATTATTATTATTAATGACACTGAGAAATGTATTTATAATTAAATTAAATATTAAATAACAGACCCATAGGAAAATCATCAAACTGCAGATTTGGAAACTACAAAAGCACTACAAAAGTAACAATAAGAAGCAAAGAATAGAAATAAAAAGCTAAGTGGAAGCAGGGAAGGAATAGGGAGAAAAAGTCATCAGGACAAGCCAAACAGCAAGGAGAGCAAATCATTAAAGAGACAAGGGTCAGGAACTGCATGAGGGAGTGAAGAGGATAAAGGAATTACAGGCTAAAAATACCCAAAAGAAAGGTAACAGCAGATTTTTTTTTTTTTTTTGTACATTTAATACAACATACAAAAAAACCTCAGAAAGAGCATTTCTGGAAATGCCGTATTTTTCTGGAAAAGAAAGAGAACTATAGGAAGGGAAGAATTAAAAAGATAAATCTACAGCAAGCAGCTACCAAAGCCCTGCAGTTTCCCTTGGCAGACCAGCACTTTCATCAATAACCCAATGCTATGATATTATTGTCCTACAATGACAGTTTCTGGAAAAGGGGAAAAAATTGGAAGTTTCAGACTCTTAATCTCCTTTCTCTGTGTATGTGTGCAAAACCATCCAGCCTATGATGACTCTCCCCTTAGTTCATGCTCCAAATACAGTGTACTAAAGAAATGCTTTAACATAAAGTACCAGAAGTAAATTATTTATATTCGCCAAGACTTTTATGAGGCTCATCTTACCCCGCTTGAAAGGGCTAAGGTGACAATGCTAGGGTAACTCATTCCAAAACGATGCATAAAGCCCTGAACTGTGCTGTCCTGCCTTTTGCAGCCATGCACAAAAGCATCACCACCATCCAAGTTCTCCTGCCAGGAGCACTGCAGAACCGGCAGCCCTTGGTTTAACCAGCAGGGCAGCTGCCCTTCAGTGCAGGTCAGTTAAACACCATTCAGAGCAAAAACCCTGCCTATACCCATCTTTCCACAATCACAACTGATTCAGTCACCACAAGCATGAGGATTTTTTAGAAGTGCAGCACTCCCCTGTGAGCTGCAAACAACACACTGCTATTTTTGCTTCCCTTCACATCACAGGCATTTTGAGTGCGGAGGACAGATGGACGGACACAAAGCCAGTTTATTGACCTATGTGCATTTCAGCTGTAGTTAATGATGGCTAGCACTTCATATTGTTCACTGAGAAATGCGCCACAAGTGGTAAGGATGATGGGTTCTAAAGGCATTCAAAAAACTCTCAATTTATGAAGTTAAAAGAACCAAGAGTTCTTGTCTTCAAGGCACTTGGGGGAAAAAAAATAGATCGAAGTTTATTACTTTCTCCTTCAGTGAACAGTTCAATATCCCATTAAACATTTGCAGTGATTCTTATTGGTACATATATACTGATCTAAGTCCAAAGATATAAGTAATCTGCTCAGGCATTCATGACAACAGACTTTCCATTGACAAAGGCTGAACTGTCCATGTTTTAATAAAAGGCATGAACATAGCTAACAAGACAAGTTGAATAACATTCTTTTCCTCTCACTCCATTACACATATTCCACTACTGTGTTTCACAATGGGCTCCAACTAACTGCCATGAAAGGTTCTCCTGCTTCACCCTGCCTGTATGTTCTTGCCTTCTCCTTTGCGTTGCATCTGATGGAAAACAAAAAATTACCAACTGCTACACCATGTGAACAACACAAAAGTGAAGGCAGAAATGAGTGACTGGCAAAGTGGGAAGAGTGAGACTGTATAAACATTTTTCATCCTAGGGTGCTTTCCCCTTCCTTACACACAAATGCCAGTTCCACTATCAGCATAAAGTCCTTCAGGAAACACGAGGCAGGATACGCTAGCACCAAAGAGCAAATATGAGATTTTGTTATTTTCTATTGGGATATTTTATCGTTGTTAAAGGGAGGGGAGTAATAAGAAAAGCAGATAAGGAAATAAATATTCCTGGCTAATTATCTTTTCTAAGAAAATGCATCATAGAAGTAGGACTTCCCTTTCCCCATCTGCAGCTGTGTGGCATGTCTGACTCGAGATTCATTTGCACTGCCAAGCAGAGGACATGCTCAGTAAACACAGATACAAATAGACTGATATTTACCTGTGACAGAAGTTTATCAGAACAGTTGAAGAACAACATTCCAAAGAAGATAAGCAGGCAGGCAGGCAGAAAGGACAGCAGAAAAGAGAAAAAAAATATATCGAAATTATAATGAAAGTATCATATTAAGAGATACACAACAGCAAGTAAAATTAACATTAAACCTGTTACTTCAGGGTTACTCTAGAAGTGACTGAATCATTCGTGCCTAGGAGGAAAGAGGTATTGACACAGATACAGTATTATGCAGTTATTTTATTCAAAAAATATTATTAGAGCAGTGGATTTGTCACACGTAGCTGTATCTGGTCCACTCAAAAGGCACCCTTCAAGGTAAGTGCACAGTTAAAAAAGAAGTCTGCTTGCAAGCTTAACGAAAATAATTCACATACTGAGTATCAAGCAGTGTTTCTCAAAGCTCACTTTAGCATAAACAAGGTTAGATGTCTAGAGGATAGTACCCAGGGTCCCTGCCTTGTCTCAACTAATCACAGAAGCACCCCAGCAGAATGAATATCCTGAGCTAAGGTTAGCCTTTATAAATATCCTTCCCTCTTATAAAGCATTTTTTTCAGTGGCCAGCACAAACCAAAGGGTTCCTCTAAAAGGGAAGCTCATAAAACAAGTACATGTACACGAAAAATGACAATCAATTCAGTGGACTAAGAGAACTCTGGTAACCAAAATCCATTAGGCACAGCACCTACTACTATTCTGACTTCATACGGTTACCCAAACTGAGACCCTTACTGGGAGGGAGTTCAGCAGCACCTTTTCTGTTCTTGTGCTTCATTCTGGCTTCTGAGCCCATCCATTTCTCCTTTCCCACCTATCCTATATTCTTTTCTCTGTCCTTTCAGGTACTTTTTCCTTTGGTTTGGTAAACTGGCACACAGTAAACTTTTCAGGTGCTCTTCTTTCCCCTATTCCCAGAAGACACAGTTGGCAATGATGTTCCAAGCATGAGAGAAGCATAAAAAGATAGGTAGAGAGTGAAGGCAATGGATATCAAGCATGCATAATTCATCGGAGCTGCAGCTGTCTCTGTACAGAATGCAGAAAAAGAGTCTTCTAGCACATCACACTGTAAGGAAAGCTGAGATCCACTACACACACAAAAAGATCAATCTGGCACCTTTGAGAAAGCCAGAGACAACTTTAAAAAAAAAAAAAAAAAACCACACAAAAAGCATGAGGAAAAATCATTATGTATTATCCTAAACTGCACAGACTACCCTTAAAACCATTTTAGCTTCAGATATTTTTACATTTATGACAACTCAAAAAAGATTGTTCAATATCTGGCAGCTCCCATTGCTCTAAAAAAGAATAGTTTTTTAAGGATCTGAACCTTTGTTCTATTGCACAGCAGAAGGTACTTAAAGAAACTGACACATTATCATCTTAATGCTGTTTTAGCATTTGTTGTAATTATTTTCTCACCAACCTGAATTAAGAGAAAATTAGATAGTTTTCAGTCTGAAATTGCCACTCATGCATAAAAAGAAGTTTTTACCAGAATTAAAAGGTATTCCACATTTTGTTTTTTAAAGCAAGTTGTTACTAACACTGACTTGAGACTCCCTTCACAAGTTAGGTGGCTGCTTTTTTCTTCAAGGTCCCTGTTGTGTAATAATTCAGCTGCCTATAAAACACTAATTTCCACAGAACGAGCATAACAGAAATTATTCATTTTTGCAATAAACACTCCTCTAAAAGCATAAAACCATTTTTTCTGGTTTTCTTTTACTTTTGAACAAACTTAGGTTATGATGAAGCTGCCACTGATATCAGCACTATGACCAGGCACCTAAAATAGCAATGCAGCTTTAAAAAAAACACAAAACACAAAAACCCAAACTACATAAAATCCGCAAAACCAGTAACAAGAACCATCCTTTGACCATGTGCATAATGCCTGAGGAAATCCAAAGAGGTCACACAGAATTTTAAAGTTCCCATACAGCCCACTGTGTGCAAAAATAGTACCTAACGCTTGCATAACCAAGAAGTCCCCAGTCTCACTGCAGGAAGGCTCAACAAGATCACCACCACCCCTGCTCCTCCAGCGCTCCTTATATGTTGAATTATCTGTTATAGTCACATTAAGACAGAAAAGCCTTCCTTGTTTATTTGCTGAGAACTCAAACAAGAAAAATAAAGTGTAAATGCAAGTACAGACCATTCACTACTTTTCTTCCAAGCTTCATACAATTTAGCAGTTCTTCAACTGAAACAATAATTAAGGATGCCTTGAGAGTACCATACCTGAGCAAACTCTATTCCAATACACCACATATTCAGCTGAACATCATCCAGCCATGGCAGCTTTGAAGTTTTCTCTGCCTTTCCTTCCTTTTGTGGTCTGTGGGCACCTCTAGTCCTTGCAGAGGTCAGGCAAGCCCCTGGTAACAACTTCTCCCCAAAAGTCTAGCTCTAAACATCTTTTAAGTTGAAAGCTGAAGGGAGGTGAAATTCAAATAAGGAACACCAGACCAAGAGTCTGCAGAATCAATCCATAAGAAGGTGGAATAGTCACCATGATAGATAATGCACTTAGCTACTTCCATCAAAGCCGTCCTCCCCAAAAAAACATATAACGTCACTGGAAAGCCCTGCCTAACTTACTGAGTACCATTTCACGACCGTTATACACCATGAGAATCTGCATCCTTGCTGGGTACTGCTGTCCCTTCCCCTGACCCACTCCCCACTAACCTTAACTACTGTTAGCTTGGTCAAAAGTGGATGCAGCTGCAGACACGAGTTATTTGCCCGGTTTACACTGACTCGGCCAAACTCGGAGAAGCGGAGTCCAGCCCGGGGAGACACCCAGCCCGGGGAGACACCCGCACCGGCGGCAGGGGTTATTTAAGGACACAGCGGCCGCTCCCTGCGGCGGGCAGAGATGGAGGGGAGGCGGCGGCGGCGGCGGCGGCGATGGTTCAGCTGCACCACCTGCTGGCCGCGCTGCCGCCGCCGCCGCTCGGCCCCTCGGTGCGGGACGCTGCCGACACCGCGGGTCCCGTAGCGCCCCGCGGCCGTGCTGCCCACGCCCGCTCCCCGCACAGCACGGGTCTGGAGGCAGCGGGGGAACATCCATCCCTCCCTCCATGCCTCCATCCCTCCGGGAGCGCAGGGAGCGCGCCCGGCCGCGGGGAAAGCGGCAGTGCCCCGCCGGGGCCGCCAGGGAGCGCTGCGGGCACGGCCGCCGCGGGGCCCCGGCGGAGGGTCCCTCCCGTGAGGGGCCGCGGGGCTCCGAACCGCACGGCACACCTGCCGCCCTGAGGGACCGAAACACCGAGAGACACATGGACAACGCGGGGGCAGCGGTACGAGACCCGCCTCCTGCCTTCCTGCAGAAAGCGGGGTTATCTCCCTGAAAACGGAGGCACGACGGGGTGACAGCGTGCATTCACACGGATAATGGCTAACAGCACCGCATACTCGTTTGTACGCAGAGGGTACGTAAGTAAGAGCATCTGGGCAGACAAAACCTGACTGACAGTGAAAAGCAGGTTCTTGGATGAGAGTGCAGCACAGCCTGGATACAGGAAACCAAGACTTGCTGGGGACATCTGTCCCCAGCTGCTGTGCATCCCTGTAGGCCTGCACCCTGCACCTCCAACCAGTTTATGAATCCCCACTTAATAGTTTTCTTGTACTCCAGAGTCATTGCATGAAGAACACGCCATAGGGAAGCTCACAGCACCAGAGTCATACTGAAAACCTGAGAAAGGGAACCTTTGCCCTGGGACATGTTCCCACCAGCATCTCCTCTCACTGATTGCCCCCAGAAACAGGGTACCTCCAGGATGCTGTACCAGCCCTGCCACCAGCCTTTTCCCCAGAGCATCCATAAGCCACTCACAACACTTTCTGGTCTAAAAAGTTCTTGGGGCCAAAACCCGTGTTGGTTTTTCCCTCTGAGTAAATATTTAAGGCTGCGTGCGTGCAGGAGAAGCCCAGATAAATCATTCTGATGTTTCACATACAGAAAGCCAGCGCAGCTTTGATTAGTGGAGCCTGCTTGTGAATAGGGGCAGAGAGAGACAGGGATCTGAATCAGACTACGCACACCATGTTTTTCTTGGGAGAGGTAACCTGCAGAACACAGCAGAGAGGCTGCAGTACACTATGCCTGCCAACTGAAGTCAAGCTAAAGCAATGTGGTCCCTCCTCCTCTCTGTCCTCTCATCAGCAAAAAAGGCAGGCAAAGGTAGCAAGATACTGGTGTTACACCAGAAAATTCACACTTGATGAGAAAGGAAAAAACAAACAAAAAAAAGGTAATTTAAATTTGGGGAGGCATAATGTGTATGAGAACTAGCTTTTTTCCCCCTCAAAATACTGAATTGACAATATATTTAGAAAACCTTCTCTTTTCGCCACTGTAAAACTAATGTAACCTCTCAAACTGAAGTAATCCTTGTTTCTTAGATTACTAGATTCCCTCTAGTATCTTCCTGAAAACTCCACGAAATGTACTCCTTCCTGTTGATAGGAGGTCACTAGCCACTCCACAACAAACAAATGCCCACAGCATTGCAGCTTTGTTGAGAAAAGACTCTTATCCTCTGGGCCAGCCTCACAGCATATCACAGTAAACAAAAACAACCCAAACATTTGCTTTAGCTGAAGCTGCTGAAGGGTCATCGCACTCTCACCTCCAAACCCAGTCCAACTTTGCTTGCTTGCAGTTACCTTTGAGAAAACACTACATCAGTGAGAGACTGTGAACTAACGCTATTCTCAGGAATCCCTCGCTGAAACTAGCTTAAGAAAACACACACAAGTGTGTGTTTGTACACAGGACACACAAGGGAGGTGGTATATCAGAACACAAAGGTTTTAGAATCTTAATTTCCAAGACTTCTTACTGCTAGAATATACTATTAAAAATCAGATTTTACATTTGGCTGTTTTTTTAATGTTTCTTTATGAAAAATGTGAATTTCAAAGAGATGGTAGCTGGTGCTACCATTTTCAGTGCTGGTGAATATGCAACTCAGTGTTTTTCCTTCTAATGAACACATAAACACTTGAAGGTATTGTTTTTTGTTGGTTTTTTCCCTTCCCTGTATTTTTTGTTTGTTTGTTTTAACGGAGCATCAGCCAACATGGCAAAGACTTGTTCTTCAACTGCCAAAAGCATCACTAGTATAAAAGTGATGTCAGCACTGTTTTGTTAGTAACGTTGGCCTTCCCTCTGAAGAGGCAGGACATACACATTGCCAGGTCAAGCATTAATGGAAACTATTGTTAGTTTTCTTAGCCCAGCGGTGTGAAAGCTTGTACGACAAGACAACATCATTAAAAAGGATCTGGGTTCACCTCAAACAATCACTCCAATTCACTTCTGAAAATCCATATTCTCAGAAACTCAAGGGACTGAAGAAACAGCAAAGGTAATCACAAAAAAAGGGATTAAGCCTTGACTTTTTTTGCACTCCTCCACCTCACCTTCCCCCTCACTGACTTACCTACACATGCACTGGAAGACAGTATTTTGCAGAACAAGATGTGCCTGCAGGATTGTGAACTCAATAAAAAATAGGTACTTTATGCAACCTACCCTTCCAAATTTAGTATTGAATCAACTATCATAACAAGATTTGACACAAGAGTCTGAATCTTTTGTTACTGTGCCAAACTGGAGTTTTGTCTACTATGATAGTTTCAATACTGCACGTAGACTCCACAAGTTATCTGATCAAACCCATATTTACACTTTTAATTATCAAAGCAATGCTTTATTCAATTATTTGACTGAATAATCTTAGTTTTCCTGAAGTAGTCGAGTTCTTTCTACAGTCTACTTCAGACAAAAGTGAAGCAGGCAGTGAGTTTCCTTCATGAGAAAAATCTCTGTGAACAGACCTTGGCCAGGAAGAAAACTGAAGGGCAAGTATTCTTAATTGACTAGATGTCAATGCTATAGGTTCCACAAGTTAGAGAACTGAAAATTTCTAACTTTTACATATAGAAACAAATAACAACATGGCAGGTGCAACAAAAAGAAAAAAGCAATCAAGAAAAATAGCTAAAATGTAAGAGCTCTAAACTACTTAGTTAGATCTAATGCAGGTGTTACAAAATTATAGAAAAAATTAGACTGGAAGGGCCCTTTGGCTTTCATCTACTCCAATTTCCTGATTAAATCAGGGTGAGCTTCAAAATTCCATCAGGTTGCTTTCTGAAGCAATTGAACAAGAACAGATAGAACTCAAAGCTCATGAGCACTACTACCCTGACAGACCACCACAAGTTGGAAGGTGCCATCTGAAAGACTCGGCCTTAGGAATGCTGAAAAGCACTAACCAAAAATGGTGCAAACTTCATACAGGCCTCGCAATTCAGACCAGCAAAGGCCACATGTTTGTGATCCCCTACCCTCAACTAAAACAGCACAAGTTATTTCTTGAAAAGCAGAAAAGGAAAGAACTGAGTACAGGAAGAACCAGTAATCTGTTTCCTAAATATTAAAGCTCTAGGATATGAGAATCAGGAAACTACAGTTAGCAAAGTACAGCATGCAACTCCTCAGAATATACCTTATATTAAGCTATATTTTAAAAATTACTTCGGCTATTTGATTTCTGCACTCCTGGTTGGAGACCAAACCAGAATCTCAGCTCCCCAAAAGCAGTAGCCTTGCCTTTAGTATGTCATACTCATTTTCTTATGACAGTTTAAGATTGGAGATCACATTAGCCAAAAAACTAAAAAAGGTAACTCCTCCCTCCTTGATGTTTTTAAGAAGGAAAGTCCCATTCCCTCAGACTTCTGCTGGCAAGGGTAATCAAGGCGGCAGCTGGTGACAGCAAGAAACTCAGTACATGAACCCTTTCCATAAGTGGCCAAACTACATTTGAACTGGGGTGGGTGGAGGCAAAGGGAGGGTATCCGAGTGAGAAATGACAGTGAAAAGACAACTGAATACATCAGTCATATAGAAGGCAACAAGTTTTATAGTACTGTCCCAGATGAAACTCTGCTCTCTTGCCTTGCAAATGTAAATATGATTAGTTTCTAGCTCTGTAGCACCCCAAAATCTCACCACAGTAACTGTATTACCAGATTATGCAAATTAGATTCAATTACATATTTCAAAACAGTCACAAATAATTAACTATGATGTCATGATCCAGGGCGCAGACAGCATTGAAAGAAGGCCATATCCAAACTGACATGAGAGATGCTATCCTAAATAAAACCCCAGGAGACTGATCCAAAACATTCATGCCAAGTAGAATCCATTTCAAAAATGCCACTTTGCAATACATGTATGTGCATATATATATATAAAAAATATCACACAAAAAAAAAAAAAAAAAGGCAGGCAAAAAATACTCTGGTGTTAAGTTCACGTTAAAAACATGGCTATGAATCTGCATGAGTTTTACATGCTCTGGTGCTCTTCTGTAATACTCGACCACTTCAGAAAGTTCATTCCCTGTATATCTTTTGATTGTTTCCCTATAATTTATCACTCTGAACCACTGTTTCAGTCCAAGGGTTTAGATGAATGTTGCCTGAATTAAACCACCATCAGTAGTTTGTCAAAGTGCAAAGATATGTATTCAATTAGTAGCTCAGTGGGGTACAGCTTTCTACAGTCACTTTTGGAATTCAAAAGCAAAATACAGCAGCAAAAAGAGAACAGAAACATTACTGATGCTGAAATCAACACTGCCTTCATCTACATGTGAGAGAAAAGAAAGCAGCAGGTTACATGAAGCATTAAGACTACGTAAGTGAACTGGAGACATATCTTAACCTTGCATCATCCTATTTAACATTATTCTCAAAATGTCTGCGTTACATAACTACAGTTCTAAGTGTTTTTGAAGTCTATTAAGAGCCAGTTACTTTTTGAATCCCAAGCAGTCTTGTCTGCAATGACTGCCAAGTGTAAACACACCAAATGTCTTTCTATAGCTTCTAACAATTAAAGACTGACATTTCTACTGTTTCAATAACTTGACGGTCACAAAGTTATGATTGAATTTTTCCTTTTCTTTTTTTTTTTGTGTGTGTGTGTAAAAATTAAAAAAAACCAAAAAAACAACAAAACGGTTGTACACTAGACTGAGCTCTAACTGCAAGGTTAGAGACATGCTGGAAATGTTTGCAATACATGTTTGCTGAGGTTAAGAATAGCCCAAAGATAAGCAGTTGCCTAAACTTGGCAGTTATGAACTGGGACTCTACACAGGCACAAAACATTCTTCTGATGCTCAGACTCATTTGTTCTCAAACACTGACTGTCCTGGCTCCAAAGCCATACACAAGTTTAATGAGGTGACAATCCCGTGCTGTCACAAAGTTTTGAGAGATTCAGGTCACAGAAAAAAAGAAAAAACAAAACAACAAACCGTGGGTAATTTGACAAAACAGGAACTCAGTGAAGAGAATTAGATAATAGGTGCTGAGACTTGGGTTTTTCCCATCATCAAGATAAAAATCCTATTTCTTTCCAGCACTAAATGAGAAGGCTCACACTTGGTATCAGAAAAGGTGTGTATATTTGATCCCTGAATCTTGGAAAGGACTTAAAGAAAACCTCTGAAAAAAACACATTCTTTTCAGGGGAGTCACAACCATTTCTCTCCCAAAGCTTTCAGAAACTTGAAACATTTTAAGGTAGTCTTACCCTCATATGCATCCATATAAAACTAAACTTAGAGTAGGTTAGAGCAAAAAGGAAAGCTTTAGAAATGCATATAATGTCATACATGGCAATTGAGTAACTCTGCCTTTCATCAGCAACAGTGCAATATTGAATCTATCTTCATTAACAACAGCTCAGAATTTCCCACAGCATTTGTCAGAAATATCAATCTTGCAAATTTAGCATTATTTGATCTCACATGCCATCTATACCATTCTCCTGAAGCCACTGTAATCTTATATGGAAACAATAGTCATAGCAGCAGTAATTCCCCCAGCCCCTAAAACACATCCATCTTGTCTACAGTGAAACATGGTGGTTTTTTTTACATTACACTTTGAAAAATAAGGAATATTAATATCTTGTTGTGTACCACTAGAGCCCTAACTCATTTTTTCTATTTAAAATTTGATGAAAAAACATGCATAAACACTCTGAATACAGACACACTAACAGTAACTTAACCAAGAGTAATTGTACCTGCCTACTCTGCATTAAATTTATCACCAGTTAGTGGACCCTTACATGTTATGCTAAGTTCAAACGATTCCATATTAGGAAGCTGCACTGCATCACTTTTCAACTGTAACTAAACTGACTAGGAAGTACCCAGGTTTCCATCCATTTTAAAAGCAAAATCAGAAACAATGATATTTTTGTCTCTGAAAATATAAGAGGCTTCTATTTTCAGTAAAATAGTGCTGCTTTGCATCAGCATGCAGGACCATTATAATGTCATTACATTTCACAATCATTAAGAAAATGGAATTTCCAGATTAAAAAAGGGGCAGGCGCAACAGTCTGGATATTTCCTCATCAGATGTAATGGACAAAAATTAAATGATGACAATTTAGACTCAAGCTTTACTTTAATAACTGTCTCCCTGTCTGTGCACAGAATAGAACTTTTCATTCTTCTCTAAAATAGCTGCATACCAGAATTAGCTTTCAATGGAAAGTTCTCCACCTATTGACGGATACTACCACTATAGAAACTTACAGAAAATAAAACGTTGAATAAATTGTAAAGCTTAACAGAAGACCTGTTTTCTTCGTCAGACTGACTCTCAAACATGTCATCAACAGTATGATCCTCAAATATTAGCTAATAAAAATGCCAACAAAAGACATGAGAATTACCAAAAAAATTACCACTCAGAAAGGTAGAATAATATTTAAAATATACCAAAACACATGAAAACATCATCATCAAAACACATCATCAAAATCGTATTTACAGCTTAAATGAATCTGAAGGTTTTAATTCCTTTCTTACCCAAAAGAGCATGGAAAAAAGAGAACCCCATTCAGCTTCTCTCTTCTCCATTTCATGGGAAACAAGTTTCATGTTTTCATCTTGATAATTACTACTTTTATCTTTTGTGAATTATAGTCACCCATTTCCAACTGAAACCAATGCATTTATTAACTTAAGCAAGAAGGATTTGGGCATCAAGTCATTAAGGATTTCAGAAATATAGGTTAGACTATCTATAATCAGCATTCCTGATGATTTAGACATGGTTTGATGATTACTAAATTCATCATCTTTAAATAAACACTTCTGACTCAGCATCAGCAGAATAGAGACATTTTCATCAACTAATTTAGACTTTTTGGCAAGCGAGGATAGGAAAGAACCAATAGCTTTATAAGACCAGTGAAGGCAGGAATAGGCATGCAACTGTGTTAACAAGCAGAAGGGAAAATACTATCGTGAAACTGAATCCAGAATCATTGCAGACAATTGTTCCCATACCCCAATGTTTTGCATTTTAAAGTGACATTACACAGACAAAAAAATGTCCTTATCTAAGTATTCAGGTAAGGGGACCTACCTTTTTTTATTATGATTAAATACTAGCACACTTTAGAAGTTACACTGTTTCTTGTAGAGGCTTACAGATCATAAAATGGAAAATATTTATTTCAGTACTTAGTGGTCAAAGAGGATGAAGCTCATGATTTCTGAACCAAAGATTTAATCCTATAATGGAGCCACAATATTCAGTTGCCAATGATGAGTAGGAGACATCTCAGGAAGTCACCTGCTGAGCAAGCCAGGAAACAAAACAAATAAAAAGCTTGGTGTATTCATAGTGGAAGAATGTACAAAGACTGAAAGGACATGTGCCCATTACAATCCTCAGCAAACAAACGAAAACCAAAATCAGAAATTATTTTATCAGTTCACTGTTATCCAGAACTCAGAAATTCCCACCACACTTAAAAATCTGACCCATATTCAATGGCCAGATCCAGAACATTACAGGTCATCTGAACTGCAAAATCTTGTTTCCAATATACTGGGTACCAAACAAGGCTGACTGCCAATCTTCCAAAACCCTCACAGAAGGATTTTTTCGAACATGAATATAATCCTTCATACTAGTTCGTCAATAATATACCCCCACCCCTCACCCCGCCCCCAGTAATTGCACTAGAACACGAATCATTTTCCATATCAGGTTTTAAAGTCTGTTTTGTCTACAGACTCCTTGGAAACTTGGTTTGCATAACACGTTCTTTCCAAAAGACTCTTCTGCTGAAATTAACATCTGTTGGATTTTTTTTTTCCTTTACTTATACTAAAGATGAAGCACTTCTAGTTTCAAAACCTGGGTCTAAATTCTTTTATCTCAAGTTAGCAGAGGACCCCTCCTTACATCTTCATGAGGCAGAGATTCCAACCTACATATTTTAAATTAAATCATTCTTTCCAGATTCAGTAACCCCCTCAGCTTTTATATATTTCATTAACTTGTTCCATATTAAGATATCAGAGACCTTTAACTCTCTTTTCTACTGTGTTACATCAGTCTTCTGCTACTAGGCTGCATGCAGTTTCCCAAAGCCATTCCATTCCATTTTTTTAGCAGTATGTACACATGAAACAATCCATTCATTCCTCATTTTCCCCCTGCATCAGTTGCTTTAAAATAGATGAGACCATAGAATGATGCTGAATGCCTAACATGAGCTTCTTCAGAGGTCTGACCTCAAATTAAAAACCAAATAAATAAAAAAGGTAACAAATGTATCTGTACTGGGTACATGAATATGAGTGAATATACCAAGAATCTATTACACAGTGCCTGTGACATTTTGAAACAGCCTTGCAGTGAAGTATCTGAAGCTCCATAGCGCACAAGAGTATCAAACACTTATTCGCAGGATTGCTTCAAGTAGCTTCCCACCTTCCCCATTTTTTTTGCATTCGGGTGGCTTTGACTTTTTTGCCTGGTAGCTCTTCCCTCCAGCCAAATAGGTGGCTGAGAAAATTTACCAAAGCATTTTTTAAAAACTGTCAACTTACGTAAGTTTAGACAGTATTACTAAATAACAGTTCAAGTATCTAGAAGGTCTTATGAATGATGCCTTTTATTCAGATGAAGTTTTTTACGTCATTATAAAAGAACTTATTACAGGCTTAATATGATTTGCAAACTCCACTAAATCAATACAGAGAACTATCTCAGGGACTTAATTACATGCTGCTTATATGGATTTTGCCCTAGGGTACACATGCATGGAAAAGGCTTCAAGGTCAGACATAGGACCCTGAATTTGCCTGAATTGTCTCAAAACAAAGTGCAACAATAACAAATAAATTACAATATGCTACCAAAAAGATTTCATTAACAGTCTGAAAATCCACGTAGTAGAGGTCTAGCAGGGGAACAATGTTGTCCAACACCATATGCCCGCTTAAAATTTGATTTGAAATACTTTTAAGTTATATATGTTCAAAGTTAGTTATAAATGGTGTTATCTCAGACCTCCGACTTTCTGTAAGCCTCAGCATCTAGAAGTCTACACTGAAATTATTTTCCACTATATTACAATTTCTCTTATGCATTCCATCAGCACAGTACATTTGAAAACTGGAATCAGTGTCTCCTGAAGTAAATGATCACAGACGTTCAGTTTGAGTTTTAGTAAGGAGACATCTTTCAAAGAGCCTCAGCATCGCTTCTCAGACCCACCTCCCTTTATTAGTAGCTGCCAAATCCAGCAGCCCAACAGAGATGATGCAGCTCCGACTCCCTGTCCCAAGGTCTAGCCCAGTAGTGAGGCTGAGCACGTGTTCCCTCACAGGCACACACAAAGACACATGCACAGCACACACACACCTGGCAACACAGGTCAGTACAAACTCAGCACTTCGGTAAACACCAGCAGCACCAACATCCTCCTGCTGCTCCTTTCTGGTCAGGGCCAAAGTCCATTAGGTGAACACATACATATGGGCACACACACACACACACAGAGAATATAATTGGCCCTGTAACTGGCCTCGGGCTCACTGTTTCCCGAGCAGCTGTGCCCTCACCCTCAGAATGTGCCCAGCTGCCAGCACATGGCACATAAGCCCCACTCCAGGTTCTGGTACTCAGACCCCCTCACAAACATTAAGACACCCACTACAGATCCTAGAATTTGGTCTTGGACCACCTACCCAGCAGCTGGCCACAAGAGTCTTTGGCCTTACTTCATGCACAAATACACACACAAATAGGGGGCTCAAGTCAGATCCCAGAGTCTTCACAGCACTTGGCCTGGACTCCCAGTTCCTCCACTCACCAACTTCTCCAGCTGTCTCATGTAGATGCACACAGGTTTTTCCTGGGCTTCATGGCTGCTCCCAAGTCTCTTCTCCTACTCCCTGGCTAGTCCTGCTGCATAGTCCCTAGGGATCACATCCCAACACGGGTGTGATCTGACCCGGCATGTGGGCCCTTGCGACCCACAGGCGAACTTCAGCTGCTGGCACTGAGGCCCCCACAGGGACATGCAGTATGGAGCCCCTTACCCAATAAAACAGAGTTTAATGAGACTGTGATGATGAGAACAGGGCATGGCCAGACAAACATACTGACCAGCCACCTGCTTACACACAACCAGCTCACTTGATCCCTTTCCTCCTCTATTTTCCCCATGGTTATTCATTCCCCACAAAAATCACCCTAATCCTTTCTTTCCCTGACCTTGCTCTCTCCCGTAAGCGTCCCATTCTGAGTCATGTACAATCACAAAATGTTCTTACCTGTGTCTACCCCCTTCCCAATATGCAAGCTGACCTCTGTGTACTCAAGTGTCTGTCACCCAGGTCCTTGAGGGCTGATGATCACCAGTGACAGTCCCAGCAGGAGCCAGGTCAAGGCTAATTTCTCTGATGAGGTAACAGGGGTTCCCCTGCCTGCTGCTGTGCCTCAGGGCTTTGCTGTGCACATGGAGACCAGCCTTTTAATCACATAACCTATCACCCTTAATATTTCCAGACTGAACATTCAAAGCCATTCTAAGAGTATTTATCAAAGCCCTGAAAATAACATTTCAAAGTTCAAAGCTAGCATGTTTGGAAAATCATCGTGCTCACCACTTGTTCTAAGTTGTGGGGGTTTAGATTAAAAAAGGTATATAATTTATCAGATTTTCTGACTCAAGTTGTTGCTCTTAAGTGTCAGGTGCTTGCTCATGTGTAAGCAAGCTCTAATAAACGTTTTCCAACAGTTATCAGGACACTTAAGTAATACAAAAAGTACCACATAGCTTGTTGACCATATCATATTATATTTGCTTTATAAACACTCATGACTGTTAATGTTATTGCTAAGCAACTGGATGATCTACCATACAGTATTTGCATAGCACCATCTATCAGGAAACAGATGACTTTGAAATCTTTTAGTTCACAATTCAAAGAATTACACACCTAACTAACACTTGACAGATTTTTTTAAACTTTTAATAAATTATCAGATGACTGGATAACAAAAAACTCATTTACTAGTATTTAAAAGATTTGAACTGTAGAGAAGTTAAAAAATATGGGAGCATTTGAGAGATGACAGGAAAGCTGAAGTTTTAATTAGACAGCAGCTCTGCAAGACAGAAGAAGCAAAACTGAAGACATTATCCAGAATTTGTGAAGTACCATTTCATGCCTAGAAGGTGAGGGAACTCATTTCTCCTTACACAGCAGTTACCGCAGCTGCAAAGATGTAAATGTATTCATGTACAGAAAAAAACCCCAAAAAAATCAACTAGTCAAAAGAAAAATAATTAGTCAGAAAATGGAAGAGGAACAGACAATGAGGAACCAGGGCTGGTTCTTTTGTTACAAGTGAAAAGCTGCCCTCTTCCACCGCTTCCTCACATAATGCCTTCTCCAGTAAGCCTAACTATCCTCCTCTACCAGTACATGGGGCCCTCTTAAAGATCCCTCTTTGTTTCCATTTTCACTGAAAAACAGAGGTTTGTTTTTATTGTAATCAAAATCTTGGTGTTTCCAAACTATTTGATCCCAATGACATAATTTACAAAATGGCAAAACAGCTACTGTTACTGTATTATTATTCCTGAATTATACTCCTAATGCTGCTAAGAGTCAGCACAAAACTAAATTTCCCATTCTTCCATGCAGAAGCACCACCTCAGTTGAATGGTGTAAGCAACCATACACCAGCTGAGCAGCAGCAGGAGGAACTCACATATTCCCGTTCATCAGGTCAAAACAGTGGGTAATTTTAGAACTACTACACAAGGGACACATTTAAAATAGACAGATGAATGACAGGAATTTGGAGTGGTGGGTGAGACTACAAAAATTCTCATTACCAAGTGTCTGGAATTGAATTATCTACTAGCTAGAGAATCATCCAAATATTAGTTAGGCAGCTTTTCTAAGCACAGAGCTTCAGAAAGTCTATGGCCACCCACACTGCCATATGCTTAGGTTGTACCAGACATTCCTTGCAAATTGTCATTTTTTGGTTTGATCCTCCCCTCGTCATTACTGATTTCTCACCTGTACTATAACCAAGGAAGATGTGGCATGCTAAAGCTCAACACGCAAGCACAAAATAACACACACAAGGACAGGCAACGGATTTAAGCTGCTTTTGCATAAACATTGACCTCTTAGCATAGTTTGTGAAAGTTCTAGGTCAGAATCTCCTGTATTTAACAGGAGAGAGGAAGTTTCAGTTTGCTTGCAACACCAATATGACAACAGTTGGGGCAAAGGGAGAAATAAGTGACAAGAAGGATGTCCTACCCACAAAGTGGAAGTGGGTTTCCAAAACGGAAGAATATTGCTACCCTTTTAAAAAGGAAAAAAAATTCCAAGGCAATACCCTTAAAATTTTGGCTAACAGCAAGAATTAGAAGTAGAAAGAATAAGGCTAAAGAGAAAGGACACAACTTCCTCCCTCTCCAGTCCCACAACATCTATTTAACATGCACTGCATTAGTAAAAACACATTCCCAGTAGAATAAGCTTCCTCAGGTTAAATAGTTTTATGAAACAATACACATAATATTTATACCGTTACAGTACCTGGCATCACATGGGCCTGAAGTCTCTGTGGATAATGGACTGCACATCAACTCTGTCTCCAGGTTAAAATGTAAGGTGTTCTAGAGACATGTCTGAGTTTTTCCAGGGAGACTCAGGGAATACAGAAGGAAGTGGTACAAGACAGACAGACTCTTTTAAGTATATTATGTATGCTTACTCATGTCCTTCATGGGTTTTTTAATAGTATCATAAACCCACGTTATTTTTCAATATATTAAAAAGAGAATGGAAACAAAGCACCCACCATCAGTGTCAATGGATAACTACTCATGTACTGACAGACTAAGGTAACTTTAATATTAGGATGTGATGGTGTCAAATATGTACTGATTTAATGCCATTACCAAAATTAAAAGTTGGACCAAATTTAACATTAAGTCCTGATACATCCAATTATGCTGAACTTGGATATGACCATGATAATGACCTGAAGACATGAAAAGAGTCCTTTCAAGAAGTTATCATTAGATACATGTAATAGTTACACATGGTCTAAAATTCTCAGAAGGAAACCTTACAGAAATAAGAGAATTTTATCAATTTCTATGTTGATGATCAGAGAAAAACAAATTTTAAAATCCTCAAACTGTTAAGGTTTCAACACTCAGGTTATAGAGGAAATTACTAACATCACCAAGCATCTGTTACATCAACATTATTTTAACTATTCTTTGTGCAGATTCTCCTTTCATGTAAAAACATGAGTGGGATACTTAGTACAAAGTATATGTATGATGGAAGGAAAGCAAAGTCTTTACAGCTCAAAGACCATTTCCTATACTTACACTTTCAGTCCTATCCTAAAAGGCAGTCAATAAGATTGCAGTAAATTACTTCAGCAAATTGTGATTCCTTTACTGTAATAATTAACCTAAGAACTTTCAGCTGGTCTGTGTAACAGCAAAGCAAGCTCTAGGAAAAGGACTGGTAGAAAACAAGAACTCTAGCCTCAGATTTGTGTTAGCACAATTCAAAAGTTACAATCAATCTGCATAAGATATTATATGGTGTAACCATATGAGCAGAAAGTACTTTCTGCATGTGAAGCACCATCTGCAAGCAATAAACTTCTCTTATGCTGGCCTCCAGAAACGTGACTAATGGCCTTTCACACAAAAGATACACAGCTGGAGGGGGTGCCAAAATAAACCTGAAGTACTTGTGTTTATTGTACCAAGTCCTACACAATAATTAAGAGTTCCCAGGAACTCTTAGCCTCTCCTGAAAGTCTGTATCTCACTTCTCCCTACACATACGCCACACTACAACATCTGTTCTAACACACTGTAACAAACAGGTTTAGTATAATCCAAAAGCTGTTAATATGCCCCCGATCTCCTGGTTGAATGTTAGAACAGACCCGCTTAACAGCACTAGCACAACTGTTTAATACAGCATTTGGGGAAAAAGCAGTGCCCTATGCATTGTCACCGTTCCAAGCAACAGAGATAACCAAATAGGCACATGTTTAGAGTCAGAAGGTACCTCAAAATTTGCAAGACAACAGATGACTGTGTCTACCAGAAACACTGGCATGCCCTTCAAGAGCACATCAGACCACAGAGCATAAATCAAAACGAAGATTCCTGAAGGGTTAAGATACCACAAGTTGGCAACAGTGTTAGATAGTACTTGTCTACCCATAAGGACCAAAACATCTCCATCAAAATTCAGCAGCCACCTCTCAAGGGAGCTGCACTGCAGTGACAGGTCTGCTGTTAATGCCAATGCCACACAATTCTTAAGCCCTCCCCACAGAGGACCAGATCCTCATGGGTCCCTTTCAACTCATATTCTACAATCCTATGAAAATGACAGTGGTATTCATGACTCCTCTTGAATTCTTAGATTAATTAAAGGTCTTTTTTATGAAAAATCTTTTTATAGATGGCCTCAGGACGCAAAAGCATCTTCTCAAAACAGAAATCTTCAATTGATGCCCTTCTAAATACAACACAGAAGTAAGAGAACCACTTCAGCATTTGATCTATTTCTAAAGCAAAAGGATTTCCATTTTTTTCCCTCTCAGTGGAACCTTTGGTCTTGATCTTATACTGTTATGGTTGTGACTAAGAAATCCTCCAAGCCCACCAAATCTGAAGTTTCAAAAGTAGTGAAAAATTAAGTTGCAGGTCATATTACTCCAGTACCACATCTAGAGGACACAATTCCCACACTCCTCCTGCCGTAGCCCACTTTATTCCAGGTTTCACTGAGCTAGCACTCAGGTACTAAGCCATAAGAGCGGCAAAGCCACGTCTTGCTAAGTAACTCTAGTGTTGTTTTGTAAAACAAGGAAATCCCTTCTGAAAACCGCATTTACAAGCACTTGCTCTGAACTAGGCTTGCACACTCTTGAATTCATTTAAAACCCTCATCTTTAAAGAAGCTAGTAACGTATCTGTTCATTACTGCAACAGCTACCATGAGCAGGCAGATTCAGCAACTTATTTCTTTAAACTCCACAATTTAAGATTCAGAACTAAAACCACCAAACACCACAAATGGTTTAAAAATCCACACTGCTTACATAAGCCATCTCTTTAACTTATAGTGCACATCAGTGACCACCAAAAACATGTTAATACTTTATTTAAAAATGAAATTATTATCTGACTTAATGCCTCATTAATCACTCTGTGACCAGTACTTAAACCTCACTGCTTTTACAGGGAAAGATCATTCAGGTTAAGTCAAAAAAGTGGCATACAGGAGTAAAAGATGACAAAAAAAAAAAAAAAGCTTCCTACAGCCCTATCTAGTGACAGAGGGGCACCATTGCTGCAGTAACTGATCATTGCTCCTTGTGGGGACAAAATCATTCTATTACACATTAGCGCAAGATCACCAAAAACTATATAAACGTGGTACAGTAATACTGTTTTGAAAGGCCGGGGAAAAGTTATTTTAACACCCTTATCTACTCAATGATTAGATGCTGGGTTTGACGGTCTTTAAAGTCAAAAGGACAAAACAGAAGTTCTGAATTCCCAAAGCTGTTTACAAAAGTGATATTCCACACCAACCAACATGCTCTATCTGCAGAAATATTAGACATGTATCTGTTTATATACAGACAGAGAGATATAATCTCATTTGCACAGAAAACTAGACCCCATACTCCAATGTACTTTTACAGGCTGCACGATTTTGGCATTGACACAAATTCATGCTTTTAACTTCCTCAGCACTTAAAAAGCTACCGAAAGTAATGGTTTTGGAGCTGCAAAAAAACAACATCCTCTCTCACTGAATCACCTCACTTTAAAAGTAGTCATCGCATCCTTAACCCAACCTCCTTAGAAGCAGTGGAATAGCTTCCCCTGGAATCCATGCAGAACTTCTTATCTTAGTCTGTTCTCTGCAGGCAGTCATGTTAGTTGTTTTTCATTTCAGCTTTCATTTTAAAGGTCAGTATGAGTGTCTAGTGCTATGGAGCAGTTTTTTAAGACATCTGTATTTAATTTACCACTTCTATATACAAAAGCATAACGTTTTACATAAAACATTAAAATTTTGTATCTGGTTCCCTTATGTGTCAGACAAGTTTCATTTAGCAAAAGGCTAACACAAACTCACAGCTGAAGCTGTCACTAACAGCATAGTAAAAAACCACCATATAAACAACTAGATATTTAACACATACACACACAAAAAATCTTCTTACCGCCTTTAGAGAAAGAAGACACTCCTACAAATCCAGTCAAAAAATAAGGTCAGTGCACTAAGTAAGACAGGAACTAGACAACAAGGGCAGAGGGCTTATTAAAATTGTGTGGTCTTCACTAACTAAGCTTCACACCATTCACAAGTACAAATTATTCCTTTCTAAAACACCTCAAGCTGTG
>VWZG01002506.1:228857-253314 GCA_013396735.1 Grallaria varia | reverse complement strand
AAAAAAAAAAACAGTGTACAATCTGCAGACTCTGAGGATAATTATTTTTGTGCCATGTTAAAAAGAAATATTGTGTTAAATATTATACTGTACTTTAGTCCCAAAATTCTGCCTTAGTGGGACTTCTGTCATAACAAAATCCTTATATGACAGCCTATGCTTAAGTCAGAATTTTGAGGGAACAATTTTCAACTTAAGGTGTAAATAAAGAAATTCAAATTCATTTGGGGTGTAGATAAAAACCCTTGCCTTATAAATCAATTATGTTTGTACTGAGACACCATCCATGGGTCTCATTTAATAAGCAAAGTCTCCTTGGCACAGAGAGAAAAAGGAGAAAATAATTAAATCCTGAATATTACACAGACTAAGATGTTTAGATTTGAGGGGGGAAGTAGAAACAGCATTCATAGCACAATACAGTTGCTGTAATTTTAGGTGAAAAGGCATATTTCTATATTTTGATATGGGTCAAGGCTTTATTAACTACTGAGACTAGTGTACTTTGTAAATTAGGTCATGGATCATACTGAAAGCAATGAATTTTACAGGTTTATGCAACCTGCAAGGATTCCCGGAATGGTGGAAGGAGTTTGCTAAGTAACTAAAATTTCTTCCTTGTACCAGAAATTAATGAACTAACACAGGAGTGAAGAAGGGAGCAACAAATATGGGACTCTGGCAGTTTTACTGTATTTTCTTTTAGCTGGTGGAAGGGAAAGAGAAAGTTCCTGCAGGCAACAAGAACATCTGCCTTGCAGAAAGTCAGTTACTACACGATTCACTCCAGTGAAGTCCACATAAAAACAAAGCTCCAAGAAGGAATGGCCTGAGAAAACCAGTATCACATGCCCATATCCAATGGGACTATTCACTGAACCAAGGGCTCACAGAATGTGGTTCTCAAATATCTCCAATCTGTAAGTCTGCGTTCTGTGCAAAGAGCCAAATACAAACAGCTAGTCAAGTCATAACATCTTCCATATACTTACTTTAGTATTTACATAAAGGCAGAAAGGAGAGATTCTTTAGAAAGTACACTGACTCACAAAGCAAGCCAGATTTTGAAACAGTAGGCACTTGAAGAAGGACACAGGCCAGATGGTAGTTCAGGGTGACAAAATGTGGCAATAAAAACCACACTTGCTTAAGTGTAACAGCAAGCAAAAATCTGAGATTTATCTCATCCATTCATATGTGGCACTAAAGCCCAGAGAAGAATGTTTAACTTGCAAAGGAATAGGCAACAAGCACAGACAGCTTTTTGTATCATTACACTGCCACCAAGATTAATTTCTAAAAAGTCTTTAAAGTAGGCAGAAAATTAATCTGAAACAATAACTTGAGTTCAACTACAAGCAGGAATTTAGGTGTTAAGGTTACCTGGACAGGCAAGCAAAATACCCTGTAGCTGAAGTACTGCCACACCAGAAGCACTGGTTTGACTGCTAGCCATGGAGATACAGTCAAGACTTCCAAGTAACATGTATTTTTGAAGAACACTGTGAAGACTGACATGGGGACAAAAGTTTCCTTGATTTTTCTTTAACATTTGTTCTCTAAACCAATGTACCATTACTGTTCATCATTCTCATTTGCAAAACTGCTTTCTTAAAAAACAAACAAAAACCACCCAAATAATTCTGAGCAAGTTAAAAAGGAAGTATCAGAGAGACCTGACTAGTGTACTCATTCAAAAGGGATAGATGGGAAAAGTCTTCAAAGTAGTTGCAAGTATAGGGAAGAACAACTAAAAAAAAATCTGATACAATTTAGTGCTAACACAAGGGAAGCAGATTCTTAGAAGATATCACCGGTGTAAGTATAAAGGGAACAAAAATAACAATACACAAATCACTTCTTGGAACATCCTCAGCATAATACATAATACAAGAAAGCACTGTTTTTCCTTAAAAAATGTTCAAAGAACTCTTGTGTGCTTTGTAAATATTGCTTTACAGAAGTCAGAGATCAATTAAGCAATTTATGAAAAACATTAATTGTATTCTAGGACACTATAAAGGTTAAACAGTGCTTTGATTAGTACACAAAAATCTAAAACGTTTATTGCAGCACATTCTCATTTTTGTAACTACTCTTAATTTATGAAGAAAGAAACCAATATAAGTTCTTTCTTTGACTGTCCCTACTCTTATGTTTTTATCAATTTTTTTTAATCTGCTTCTAATTTCAACCAGTTACAAGAGTGTTGGAGCCAAAGATATACAAGCTCTTAAAAAGTTACATACGAATAAATAGATAAGTCCAGGAGCCCTTCTAACTTGACCCTACTTTCCCCTTAAAAAAAGCTGCAGCATTAACTCAAGTTTTAGACACCGTTAGGTGATAAACACAACCAGTGCCCAAGGCATAATAAAGCTTTGCTTCAGTATTTATAGTTTATTATACACCAGAGAACTTAACCACACAAGCTATAAATCTGCAAGTTCAGACCTTACTACCATCATTTCTTACAGGGGGGTAAAAAGGCTTAGCTCCTTTAAGTGACTTTCTGTCAAGTCTACTGCCTGTTAAAGGAGAGTTCCCATTTTAGTAGGCTGCGTGTTAGTCCAATTCTTGTGCTGTCCCACTATCTGACTAAGCCTCAATTTCACTGTAATCCTGAAGTCACTCAGGAACCTTCCATGTGTACACAGGAACTGTGCTGATGTCAGCTGTTCTTCATTTACTCTTACATACTTCAGTCTGATTTCATCTCTCCATTGCTTATACACAATCTCAAAAGATTTTGCAAATTAATTTTTCATGCTTTCTCATCTAATATCTAATACAAAGCACTACCAGAGGCCAGGAAAACATTTAAAAATATATACCGAATTTTACTGTTCCGAAAAGTTCTAAACCCATGCCAGCAGCAGGTATGTGAAAACTCCTCTGAAACACTCAAATGATTAAGGATGCTTTAATGTGGACTCTAAAGTAATTCCACCTGATGAATACAGCTCAGCTCAAGTCAGGACAAAGCTACACTTCGGGGAAATCTGTATAAATCCCATTTCTATCTTCAAAAATCAATTACAATCACATTAAATCAAATTACAACCATAAGAGTTTTGATATTTATTCAAAAGCTATTTACTTCAGAATTACAGGTGATATCCTTATCTGAATTTGGTAAGACAAGGTCAGATACTGGTAAGGTTGAAATCGTTGAAGTAGCTACCAGTAAGAAAAAAATCCCAAGCCATATGACCCTCTGTGCAATCTGCTACAACCCTCCATAAGGATAAAAAAAAATATTATTTTGTCCCTCTAAAAGTGATACCCATTTGTGCAAGGTATGACTTCTTCACTTACTGTTCTATAACTGCAGCCTAAAACCCACATGTTTTCCTGACCTTCATTTCACCGTACACGGAAAAAGCAAGAAACAGCAGTTTCTGCCAGGGAGAGCACAAAGGAAAGCCACTCATGTGAGTGCAGATCAAGGAAACAAAGCAACACGATACAGGACAGTGCAGAGGAACCGCACATTTATATTCTTTAAAAAATTAGCAAGTGATCAGGTAGTGTCACTGTCACCAGCAAAAGAATCACAAACTTAATATGTTTTTCAAACTACTTTTTGAATAGTTAGTTCATCTCACCTTCCATGCCATTTAGACAACCCAACTTAAACAGCAAAACCCAACAATTCCTGAAGCAACCCACCCCAACTCACCTCATGTTGCTGACATCAACTTAGGGACCTGTCCTAGGAGTCGTGCAGCCGCCAATTCTTCATAAAGTCCATGCAATAAACAAGACTGGAAGGCTTCAACCATTTGTTACCACTGCTTTCAGAAAATGCCTTTTCCCAGCTTTCAGTTAAAAATCACTTTTTCTCAACTTACCCCTAACTCATTCATTCTTTCAAGGATCAGGAATTCTTTCAGATCTGGAAAACCAAAGTATTAATCTACCTCTCTCGATTAAAAAAAAGATCTGAAAAAAACATTTTTGTCACAGCTACCTGCTCAAATCTCAATGTCCTGCAAATAGGACTGAAAGAGTAAAACCAATTTAGAGAAAACCATTAGCGCACCACTGCTAATGGAACCAGTCTGGCTTACAGAAGTTCAGACAAAACTTGATGTTTTGTTACCCATATCTCTCACTGTAAAGCAAGGGGATAGAAACACCCCAGAACCCATACTCCTTAATCTCATTTTCTTGTTTCTAAAATCAACATAATTTTCTGGCTTACAAAAAGAATACTTTTTAATAAATCTCCTTTCCTGAAACTAAATTTACAAAGCATCTCTCACTCAAATGATAAGGTTAGCTCTGGCTGAAGTTAGCCACATCAGTGAGATTTTCCCCCAAATATCCTGATCTTTACGGAATACTTCCTCACCCTCAAAGCATCCTGTAACAGAGAAAGAGTTGCAGCATAAGTCACAGAGGGTGGACAGAAGGTGAAAAGAAGAAAGCAAAATTTTCAGGTTAAACAAGATAGCTCTGCTGGGATAGGCAAAAAAGAGCTGTCAACAGCCAGGATTTTATTGACTGGCTATGAGGAGGAGCTGGCATCTGGTCAAGAAGCTATTAAGGATTATATGAAGTGAGTTAGGTAGCTCAAATGCTCAAGGAAATTTTAAAGAGAATGGAAAGAGGAAAAATAGGAACACTACAACCTATCTTGTGAAATTCTGTTAGTACTGGGGATTAAAAACCTCTAAAACTGTACAGTGTTTTTTCATGTTTCCTGGCATTCTGAAATTTATCAGAAGAGTCACTCAATACTCACACAATTATGTTAAGTACAATATAAACAAGAAGAAAATGGTTTTAGACATCTTTATTATTTAATAACACAACGGCAGGAGTTATTGCTCTGAAGATGTATCAAGAACCCCGGATTCCAGCTGTAAAACTCAAGAGCATTGACAGTAACATCCTAACAATGGTGACAGACTAGAAATATCAAAATACTAACTGTAGAACAGCAACAGGCTTTCTGGTTTGGTTTTTGCTTTTGTTTTGATGGTTTGGGGTTTTTTTTCCCCCTAATTGTGATGGGAGGGAGTAAAGTCATTTTAGGAACTGAGACAGTAACATAAGAAACAGTTCTCAGTGCCCTTGTTTTACTTTAAGTATTCAGCATTCATCAGTATTTGATGGTCCTCAATTTAACCTTCTACTAAAGAACAAAATGACCAAAAACTGTGGCTGAGGCAAGTATACCTATTAAGCACAAAAGATATCAGACCTTAAAGGGACTAGAAGTTAGAAAAACAGATATTTTCAACTAAAAGCACTGCTGGCACAGATCTCTAGCCACAGATGTTAGTATTCATTTCTGAGACTCACAGATGTTCAGCTTTTAACTTCTAGATTACTCCTGTTCAGCATACAATTTCATCACATACATAGTTCCACATATTTTAAGAAAATAGAATTGAATTTGATACAGTAAACTGATTTCTTTTTAAGCTTCAGAGTTCACAAATGTTACTGTGGTTGCATAGTTTAACACATGCATCAGACTATCAGTTTTCTAAAAATACCCGGTTATAAACTCAGCACTTTACTTGATAACCACAGAAGCAGCAAGACAAAGAAGTTTGATATTCACAACAAAAAAGGTATTAAAAAGCTATCCAACAGAAAGCCAAATTTCAGAATGTCCAGTGAAAATGGCTCACTACATAAGTATGTACTTAAACAGCACCATCTGAACAATTATTTTTAGAATGTATGAGGACTGCAAAGCATTCCAGCATAGTAAGAAGTCACAACTGCCATGAAGCAGTAGCCTCAGGGCTATATTAAGACTATTCAACAATTTAAATAAGTTGGTGAATATAACAGAAGATCTAGGCATTAGCTGGAAAACAATGCCTGGTAACTGATTTAAGAAATTAATTGGATTCAAGCACAAGCATCTGACTAGTTTACTCCAACTGCCAGAAGCAGAAAACAGAAAAATAGAAGTGTTCTTTACCTACTGCCAGAGGGTCTGGTTCACCCTCCTGCCACCCATTCTCACACTCAGCTCCAGAACAAAACTTTCCCCTTTCCTAATCTGAACATTAAAAGTCAATCCTATTCTTCAAAATTAATTGCCTATAGTGAGAATAACAAAAGTACACGGGCATGCAGGTGTGTTGCTCACTACTGCCAAAAATAAAATTTTATTTGAGATCTCCCAAGACATTTAATTAAGTTTGGCTGCAGAATACATTAGGGAGAAAACAAAAGCTTTCTGCTTTCTAACAAATAGCTTCTCACTCTTAAAGCAAAATCTAAGGTTTTTTTCCCCACTTTCATAGCTCTCAGCACTTCCAACATACCTTTTTGCAATACAAAACTACAGGAAACCTCAAAAGATGCAGTACTTCCCATATTGCCCATTGTGACATTTTGGCTCAAATATATTTTTAAGTAAACCTGGAGAGGTAGAAGCCTAATTAAACACCATTTTCACAAGAAGCTTTATTAATATTATCTCTAATCATTTTAATGTGAGTAGAAAAGGCTTTACAAATGTAACAGTCTGAACCACAGCAGAGCCCTGTTTCACTGATTCACGTGGCATCTCCTATGCAAGGGATAGTAAGATCCAACCACATTATTAGACCTGTAAACTCTTAATCTTGGATTTATTGACTTAATCTTCAGACAGGAAGATGCCAGGTTTAGGTTTTATAAAAGACATCTATGTGACATTGTAACAAAAGGACTGTGGGAGGCCAAACACATTTCTCAAAGAAAAATGCGTTAGAATAATTTTCTGCCTAGGCCTCCATTTCTAGGGCGGCTCTGTGTGATGGAAAAAGGAGTCATTTCTTTCCCAATCCCATTTTTGTCAGGAGATCCTGCTTAAGGAAGGCCAAGATCCAAACCCAGTCATCTTCCAGCAACATAAATGGCTGTCAAGATCTTCTGCTGAAGGCTTGTGATGCAGTATAAAGGTTAGAAGGTATCCTGAAGCAATTTGGAGGGAATGAAGAGGGAGAGAAGAGTCACAAGATGCACCAAAGTAATAATGCATGTAACATAGTTCCAAATGACTTCAACTCAGCATGAAAGAGGAACTGGTAAAATCTCCTTAGAATTTCATTGCCAGTTTTCAAGTGATTCCTTTTGCTAAAAATCAAAAGGGAATTTAGAATAAACTTCCCGTGTCAGCAACGACATAGCTGGAAAAAGAAAGGTCTGACTGTGGGCTACTGATGTTTGCAAGGAAGAGGCTGTCGCTCTGCACAGCATGAAGTGAGAAAGGCAGAATTTACCTGAGCTGATTCCTTTTCTTTGGTCCTGAGGGATTGCTGATCATGTAGGTTAGCAGCACATCCCCTTAACCAGAGTACTCCAGTCTATTTCCTACACATGGACTTTACAAACCCAGCAGCCACAGGCTCCTCTAAAGGAAAAATATATTTACACATTTAGAACTGGGGAACTTTTTCAGTGCTGGGAATTCAGTCGGATTTCAAACCAATTGGGCAGCTTCCACCTTAACGGCACATTCAAAACTAGCACTAGTGTAAAGAGAAAGGGAGGAGATGAAAATTACATGGCTATGGGCCATACACGATCACTATCCTTATCTTGGCCCCAGCCATCAGTTTCTACTTGCTGTGGTTTCCTGTCTAGAGAGGGGTCACACCAAGAATGTCATTAGTGCTTCACAGAACTGAAGTACAAACATGACCCATGGACAGGAACCTTACACAGAGCCACAAAGAACATTCTTTCCAAGTGCTCGGGACATTTTTTCTCCTCTCTCTCTCCCCCACACTATTCCTTTAAACTGCTCACACTCTTTCCCTCTCTCTAGAGAGTCTAGAGAAGTGGAAGGCAACATCAACCAAAAAAAAATGCATAGAGAAACAGCATAAAGTCCATCCTTCACACCTGAGTGGATGGCAGTTCAAAGGGGCCCTACCTACCTGCAACCCTGTTGTTTGCTTCAAGAACTCTGTTTGCCCAAGGAAAAAGAGACGAGCAAATCCTGGAAGCAGATCCTTCCCCAAAGGAAGTTTCTTTCTGAGTCTGCAACCTGGAGCTTTTGCTTGAGACTCAGTCCTCTGAGTGGATTCTTTCTTCAAACTCTCACATTGGTTCTTTACTTTTGTGGGCAGCTGGAAAAAGAATGAAGCCGTAGGCTGAGGCAGGGACTCCATACTTCCAGGATAGGGAGGCAGAAAGACTGGAGGGGAAGGAAAAGTGCTAGTTGGTAACTTCTTGAATAATGACCTTCATTTCCTCATTTTCTGCCACACAGAGACATACACATAGTCACTGCAATAGGGGAGGATGACAAGAGATGAGTACTAGACATGCAGTGTTTTCATGCTCTGATGCCAAAAAAACCCCAAACCCACAGTGTTGAGCTGTGAACTTTCAAGACTTTTAAGACATCTACCAATAGATGAGATCACTCAAAAGATGTTTTGTCCAGAAAGTTCTCTCAGTTTGTTACAAGTAGATGTAGGTGAAGGTGAAAAAAATTTAAGTGCTCACTTCTTGGAAAAGTCCAAATCTCTTCTCTGTTCACTTGCTCTCAAGTGAATTAAAAATGGCATCTATTGCATTGCAGTGAACGTCTCCCAATAATCTCTTCAAGAAAAAAAATCATCATACTTACCTGAATGTTTCCCTCACCAATGACTTCCTAACACCACTCCCAACTCCTCTGTAAAGGCCTTACTCCAAGCTCAAGTCTTCTACTTTATTTGCAAAATCAGATTGATCAAACACTGACAGTGGTTCAAGGCTGTTATGACAAACTGATTTAAACCAGGCACATTGCGATTGGTATGGAAGCTAAGAACCTATCCAAGTTCCGGAATCATATGTCTGGACTCCTAAAATGTTGTTCTTCTTCCCTGAAAACCTAGATGTCTTAGGACTTAATTGTCATTACCTGAACAACAAAAATATAATGCACAAGAGAGCTGAAATTGCCTTCACAAATCTTGAAAGCTGCTAAGACTCCAGTGAAATTTTGTCATTAGCATGGAGCCAAACAGGCAACAACACAGAAAAAGAAGTCACTGGACTTGAAACAATTATATGCACAGCTGCTCATCTATGCATTTACTGGTTGTTATCCATTACAGTACCTTCAGCACAACAGCACAGTGTATGGCATTTAAATGTAGGGCAGCCACTGAGCTGTATGCCTCAGGTGAGGCTCCATCACTTTACCTGCAGTGCTGCTCTTTGCTCTTAAGACACCAGGTAGACTATGATCCAATAGTTAACCAAGAAGGTACATTACTCATTACGTTTGATGCAATTTCACTTAATTCATTTTGGGGCAATTGGTAGTGTTTCTTCATCCTCTCCTTCAGAGCACACACCTAAACAAAACAGCTTCATATGGTTAGGTATCTCATGGATTCTTCCATTACAAGCTTTCCACTGCTCCAAGAAGCTTTCTTTCATTGTGCTCTTAACAATACATGAAGATGGGGAAAGAAAAGCTAGGTTTTGTCATTAAAACCACAGCAATTTTTCCAGTTAGAGTAGCATACAGAGTGTCTCACAAAAATAATAGGATTGTCTTTTAGTGGAATTTCATGATTTTCCAACATGAGCCCATAATGTGTTCCTATACCTTTCAATTTGACAAAGTATTTGCCTTTTTGATTATTTCAGACCAACTTTCAAAGATTAGAGAGTCCGTTTCAGTCTTTTCATCCCATATGCACATTCTTGTGAAAGGAGATCTTCCTGCTTGGAAAGAATAATGGATGAACATACACATAAAGGTACTTGGCGACGAGATGTCTCCAGGTTGATGTTTGTACTCCCCTCCTCCAGTAAAGGAGATGACAAGATGAAAATGAAAGAAGAGGAAATACAATAAATAGAGCATGTTCAATGCAAGATTCTACTTCTCTGTACTTGCTGGCTAAGAAAGATATCAGAAGGACAATAGCAGTAAAAGCACATTTCTTCTTAAGGGCTCTCTTGTGAATACAATGTTCTTTTTAACCAGATAATTTGAAAAGTCCCTGAGAATCAAGGTGTTGCAAGTTCCTAATACTAATTACTTAGAATTCATTTGTAACTACAATGCCATACACAGCACTCCAGGCTCAATTTCAGGTGAGACATTGAAGCCTACAAACACTACTAAAACTTCTGAAGTCAATATTCCTTTCCAGTTTAAAGCAACAAAAGGTATTGGAGCAAATCAGTTCAGATGAAGCAGCATAGTTCCTTTCAAACAGGAATCTGCCTAGGGCCTCCATGAGAAAACCTCCTTCACAGTGGAGGATCCCATTCACTGGAAAAAGGCACCAGATCACCTCAATATACTAAATTGTATGAGATCACCTATTGCAGTTTCAGGAGTCTAGAAGAGAGGAGTACTTAGTCTTACTGGAGTCATGTCTCTTCATCAGCAGAAGAAAGATCCAATGTGAAATTTAAGGAGGCGGGGGGGAAAGCATTTTGAGGATTTTGTTCACTGGTGTTTTCCTTATGGAAAGAGCTGAACAGTTTCTAAAAGATCAATCTGAAACGTGCTGTTAGGAATGACTTGTTTTTAAATTCCTCTTCTTACATCAAGGTCACGGTATCTCTCATTTTCCAAGAAAGGGAGAACCCTTTAATTTTTATCCTTTTGTGCACAATTCTTCCCTTGAACAGACTTATCTTCAACTGTAAGGAATATATGAAGCTCGTAACTTCTGCATTCTAGCTATCAAAACCACTAGCCTGATTGATTCCTACATACAGGTATGTATTTCAGGCTGAAACAACTAAATACTCCAGCGTTTTGAGATGAGAAATGTTAGTAAATACTCCTTTGGTCTTCTGAAGACGTGAAAGAACAAAAGGGGGGGTGGGTGGGGAAAGGTCTAGAAAAGAGCATCCAAAGTACCTGAATCCCTCTTATAGGAATCGGG
The DNA here is from genome assembly GCA_013396735.1 of Grallaria varia. Classification (NCBI taxonomy): domain Eukaryota; kingdom Metazoa; phylum Chordata; class Aves; order Passeriformes; family Formicariidae; genus Grallaria; species Grallaria varia. The sequence continues at coordinate 242,443 of VWZG01002506.1, read as the reverse complement.
GGGAAAGTTTTTTGTTGCCTCACATCAATCACCAGAAGCCATTCATGCTACTGAGATGGGATGTTAAACTAGCTTAAGCAGCTGAATATCCAACGGCTCTTCTCAGTCACTGCACTATAGAGTTTGCTGATTTACATCAAGGGCAGGCTCTGATGGGATCCTTTTAGCTGGAGCATGAAGAAATTATGGCTATGATAACACAAGAATAACATGTTGATGACAACACAAGAATAACATGTTGATGATCTTCAGACACATACAAAGTCAGGAAAGGCACTAGCAGTTCTGTTTGCAAGCATGCGGAAGTCAGTAAGAACCCTGTAATCAATATTCTCATCTCCTTTGGGCAAAGAAAGGGATCTCTGCAATGCCTTTCCATAGTGACCTGAATGTTGATAAATACTCTTGGGAGGAAAACTCCCTTTAGTGTTTTCTTTGACCTCCCTTCTCTATAGAGCATGTTTCACTGCCAATTCATGAGTCTGAAGAGTGATCTCTGTTTTTCTGCATCAGTGAGCAGAAGCTCAATAGCCAAGAAAGGAAAAGTTTAAACAATTGTGAGTAAATTCTACAGAATACCATCTACATAATAAGCAAAAAATTGAATCTCCATATTTGGTAAATGGTACAGAATATAAGCAACAATACTTTTTTATTTCTAGTACTTCAGCTCCAACAACCGCAGGATCCAAGTGAAATAACATGGAAACAAAACACAAATTGCCATACCTGATTCAAATTACCTGCAGTCAGATCAATTACTTCTCAACCCTCAAACTGAAAATTTTAAAGCATCATGCAATTATTTCAGATTTAAGGTGCAACTAGCCATATGGAGTATTTGCAATTCCTAAAATGAAACTTAGTCTAAGTAGTTGTTGTCCTGCTGCCATTAATCATACCTCTAGAAATATGTGCAGGCTGCAAACCCACCGCAGGATCTATGCACCAGCATCCAGTTGAACTGTTATTCAAAATAAATATTAGAAGAACAGCAAATTTTAGTAAAACATTTCTCCTGGAAATTAGCACCAACATGGTGTATGTATTAAAGTATCAACAGGAATGATATAAAGCTGTTTAAGTTGTAAGCTATAACACTATAAAAAATGTGTTAGTTTTCTAAAACTTCCTGGTTTTGGTTTCTCAGGGTGGGAGGAGAAGGGGAGGATGAGACAGGGTAGAAGTCATTGAGCATTATAATAACAATACTGGATTAATGTTATCCAGTCCCAAGATGGAGAAAGGCAGCAAAACCATTGGTCAAAGTATTGATTTTGAAAGGATGACATGCAACTTTTCATTAAAACCTAAATAGACCAACAAATAGAATGGTAGGAATCTTGACTTTCTAAATTTCAGAATGTGTTTTAAATCATCTGGCCCAGAAATGCTTCATGCTTGACTTCTTTAAAGGCCCAATAACAGCCAGAGGGCCATAGCATTGTCTACATTACCAGACAAGGCATCAGACAATACCTACTTCCTGCTCGAGACTGGTGTAGGCACCAATCCCTCAAAGACCCTTCCTACTGCCAGTTTAGGAGTGGCAAAAAGCTGTGGCTTTTTGAAACTCAGCATGACCAAGAATTCTGAAATTATGCATAGCTATCACACATTTGAGAAACACAGCCAGTATTTCTTGGCACATATACAACAGCAGGAAAACGCTAGAGGTATAAAATTGAATGATTAGTTGATTATAGAAAATACTACCTTGTAAAAATAAATCCCATTAACAGATGCATCAATTTTATACAATTAAAGAAAAAAATGGATATTTGCTAAACAATGTTATAATTATTCTGTCTTTTTAAAAGCTGTTTACATTGCAAAAATATTCTTAAATATCTTCATTAACATGCTTTTTATTTCTTGTCAGCTTTTGTGCCAAGTACAGTTGAGAGGAAACCTTTTTTGGCCTAACTAAGCCACATTTTAAATCAGATTAACAGACTTCACTGGCACTAACACACATTTCTGTCATTAAAAAAACAGACCTTCTTTCAGTCTTAGAAAATTCTATGCTTCCGGGCAGAGTGCATGAGCCAATATTTAAACCAACCGTTTTTTTAAAGACATCATATGATGCCTATTTGTTTGCTTCCCTCTGCTTAAGAAAGCTAACTATAGCAGTAAATGTTACAGTATTTATGTATATTTTGAACCTACTAGACAAAACTACATAGAACTTGTAGTTTCTTAGTATTAACAGTGCCTTTGTACTACTTTACTTCATAGTTCTTAATACATGGCCTGCTTAATTTAATTTGATTCTATTTACATGCAATTAGGTTAGACAAATTTCTTAGACAATTTTTTTTTAAGGACCACTTTTCTTACTGACTTCTCAATCCTTGCATAATTCCTACACTTCTCTGGTCAGAGTCTTTCAGGCTGTCTATCTGTAGAACCTGGAAGCTGAAATACTACATATAAGGAATGTTAAGAGGAGTGATTCCGGTACTGTTCAGCAGCCACACCACACTGAATGCCTTAATTTTTTTGTTCGTTTGGGTTTTGGGTTTTTTGGGGGGGGAGGTAAGGTGAGGTCCAATCTGAATTTTCATATGAGAACAGCTCACAAGGCTTTTCTCCATAGGTTTTGACCCTTGATCATCTCCATGACTTTCCTCTGGTGCTTGAGCACTCTGGAGAACTCAAATACAGGACAAATGCCCCTTTCATGCAATATTTACTCCAATATATGCATTTAATAGATTAATGTTAGTAAAGTGCAGTATGGATGCACTGAAAAAAATCACCTGCTTTTTTTAAGGTCACCAGTTTCACAAAGTTTTCTTTCAGAAAGTACTCAAAACTTGCATTTCAGATTTGAGCACTTCCTAGGTTACTTTCCATACCACATCCTAACTTCTACAAAGGGTTTCCTGACCCTAGAGTTTACAAATTGAGCATGCACTCTGACCAACAGGCTTGATCCTTTCCTCATTTTCAGCAGCAGTAAGAACTCTGCAGCTAAAACTGCAACAAATTTTCTAGTAACTGTTACTGCTAAGACAGAGTGATGTCAAATGCTATTGTAAGTGTGTTAGCTCTTCAGCATTAAGAAGTTTGTGATGCAACTGAGGCTTATTTTTGTCTAACATGAGCTGTTGACAGTGGAGACAAACTGAGTTAGTCATGACTTGCAAATGATGCGCAAGCACACCATGATCTCTGCAATATATAGTCTCTTAGGTTCAAGACACAAGTTTAAAAAGTCTCCTCTGCAGTCAGTGATGTTTTAAATCAGAATTACATTTTTTATTTTTACCTAATATGTGTTAACAGTACATGAAAAAAGCATTCTAGATTATGTTGTACTGCTACCACCATATAAAATATGCTGTCTTTAATGAACTAATTAAATTCCTTATGAAGACTTGCTGACTTAACTTTCTTTATTGGACTAGTGCCTCAAATTCACCCACATTTCAGTATTAAATTGTGTCAGTCTTCCCAATAACTCCATTTGGAGTAAGACCACCATAAGTTTTGTTATAAAAATATCAGTCAGCTGAGGTAAATAAAGGCCATTTGACACATATCATTTTGCTCTGCTTAAGTACAACTGTTTGCATTGAGTTGTCCCTTTATCTTCTCTCCATGCAAGCACCTTCACACCTACCTGCTTTGATCAGCCAGAACTCCCAGCTTTTGCACTAGACACAATTAACTTTGGCAGTGCCTCTTCACAGGCATACCAGTGTGCAGTGTTTGACTGTCATTCTGTATCTGTTGAAATATTAGCATTTGGTTTAGGTTGTGTGCAACAACAAAAAAACAGTATCAAGTCACACATAAAAGAATACATACAAAACCACAAAAAGATCTATTTCTAGCCTAGGCTTACTGTTTTCACAAAATTATTCAGAACAGAGAAAGACAGACATCACACATCTGTACCAAAATAGAAACTTACCCCACTGACTGATCTGAATTGGAGAGTGTTTAACCATACACTGAATCTCACAGGACCCTCTTTCCTTCATCTGAGTCAAGATTTCATTGACAAAAATAACCAAAATCCAGGGCAGATAAAAAAGAGCTTCCCACACATTCAGGCAAACACGCAAGACACTATCATAGAATTGTGATGGTTGGAAAAGACTTATGAATCCTCTTGAGAAAGAAAACACCACCATTTGGATTATTACTGAACATTTCTGTATATGATTGTTATCTACAACATGCATAGTTCATTCTGAAGTAAGACAACATACAACAGATACTCTTGATATAACATTTCTACCATGAAATTAGTTGCCTGATCTGATTTCTGTACCTAATAAATGTAAAGGTCAGTGTTTCCTCAAATGAGTTACTATATTTAATAAAACACTTTTGCCTATAAATTCCTAAGATCAAGTCTCCTGTAAAAGTCCAAGATGTCTCCTTTTCTTCCATTTTCTTTTTTAGGCAAGATTCTAAAATAAGTTTGCAGCAGGACTGAAAAGAGATCTGTATTTAAAGTTACCAGGTTTTAGCTGTATATGAAAAGTACTGTATTTTCTAAATAACTTTTTAGCCACCAAAAAAAAAGTTCAAAAAAAACTCACAAGCATTCCATGCTGCTGTTACCTCTACATATTCTTAAATTAAGTCAAACTCCATCCTGTAGTATACCAAAACGTATAAAAAGGAAACCATAGTGCACGTGACAAAAGTTGACATAGCCAACATAAAGAAAATGGCAAAGATGCCTAATAAAGTAAAAGTCCTTAATTGTTGGCATGTGTGGTAGTTTAAATTTTAGGCTTTGGTGAGGTTTGTTGTTCTTTAGGCCTTCCTTAACAACTGGGGTCAAAAACTAAGGAAGTATTCCATCCTATTCCCTCACGTAATCAGGTGCATATAAGATAGGTGACGGGGAGGAGGTTCTCTCTCTTGGGCTCCAGCGTTCCTCCCGGTCACCAGCTCCGTGACAGCAGCTCTCAGTGTTTAGGCCTCGCTTATCTCTGTGGGCTGGAGGCCTGGACCGAGGGCTCTGTCCGAGTCGTGTCCGAGGGAAGGGATTTGCTGTTCGCAAGGGAAGCGGTGAGAGTTCATTGTATTAGTTATTTTGTTAAGTTATTCCCTGAGTTTCGATTGTGTATATCTGTTGTGTTTTCCCCCTTTTGTCCCTTTTCCCCTTCCCTTTCCCCTTTTCCCCTTGGGGTTGGTTGGGGGTTCCCTGGGGTCCCTTACTCATATGTACATAGTGTTTCATTGTATATAATTCTATAGCTATATATATAAATATATATTTGCCGCAATTTTCCCCTGCTACCTTTTTCTCCTTTCTTCGTTTTTTTTCGGCTGTGGGGGGGAAGGCTGTCCCGGGCTGCTGAGGGTTTGGCTGGGAGCCAACCCAAACTTACACAGCATGTATTCAAAATCTGTTCTCTAGAGGCTGTAGTTAAGGACTACATTCTACAGAATGCAACTGAGTCTTTATTTTTTAAATGTACTTACTCTTCCAAACAGTTATTTCCCCAAGTTTAAAGTTATTCTTAATTCCTAGTTTAGTATCTGCATAACTGAAATTCCCGTAAGTATTGCAAACTAGACCAGAGTTTAATATTGCACAGCTGCTTTTTTGCTCCTCTTTTTGATGGCCAAGCATTATATTATTACTCCACACATGTAATTTTACACGTGCACATGTAATTTTCTACTCTTATGTCTTAACTATTTTTATTGTAGACTGCAGTCCAACAGGAACACAACTGCCATCAAGATGTGACTTACTGTAACAATCCGCTACTCCTAGCTGGGCAATCTTCGAATGTTCTTATTCCTAGTCATCAGAGAATTTCCATTTACCAGTCAAGTTCTTTCATTCTATTTTATAAAATAAAACATGCATATATATCTAAGCCACGCGAATGACAGAAAAATCATATATGGTACCAAAAAAATGCACTCTAATGGTACTTGCATAGGCAACTGCACAACTCTGTTGAAGAGAAACTATAGGAAGTATTTGGGTGAGCACTCAATGTCTCACTTCAATACAGCATTAAGCTTCTTTTTCCCCCCAGATGAATGGAATGCAGGTTTCAGAAATACAGCATATTCAACCTATGCTAAAAGTCTGCTTTTCCATCAATGTATCATGATATTATAACTCCATCTTTTCATTTTTTTCTCTCTTGTACATGTAAAATACATAGACAGAAAAAAGCGATGCATTAGCAAAAACAAAAGCCCTAACAAGATACCAATTCACTCAGTACCATAATCAAGTAATAATTTGGTTTCATACTTACTATGGTTCACTACAAGAATGTGCAATGAAACATATATTCTGCATGAGAGAAAATTACTTGGAAGATGCCTCCCAACTCCAAAGTGGGTGCAGAGAGCACTTGGGGGCGGGCCAAGGAGGAGAACAGGAGAAAGCGTGTAACTCCACAGCTCCAGGGGAATCACTTGATCATCTGTCAGAAGCATGTCCACTGGCAGACTGTTCTCAAAGAGCCAATAATTTAACCATAATAACCTTGACCTTTAAGGAAACTAATCATTAACTGGACAGTACAGATTTTTTAAATCCACTATATCTTGAGTATTTAACTGCAGCAAAACAATACTGAGTACAGACTAAAAAAAAATCTGCAAGTATAAGACAGGCATTGGAAATCTGATTATCTTTGAGGCTCCTTGCAATTCAAAACCATTCTACAGTTCTGTGAATCTAACTGCAACTTAATAAACAATGGTAAAATATAAAATTGAGAAAGCTCAAGTATTTCAAAGGGAAAGTGACAAAACATAAATCTTAACATTCTTCTCACTCCATACTACCAATCCATCCTCTCTTTCCCCACCAATTCCCCAGCATGCATTGACACATATTCCTTCCCTCTTTTTCACTTGTATCAGAGCAAATGGTTATTCTGAGCAGAGCCCTAGAAAATAATGTAAAAAACTTATGCCTGTGTACCAGGTTGCAATCAGAGAAGTCAGTATCATGTGACTACACTGTTTTCCAATTATCATACGCAGATTTAAACTACCACTATACATTCATTTGTACTATGAATATGGAGTGTATACAAAGTTAGTCTGAAGCAAAAACATACTATAGCCAAGGACATCCGTAATCCATCTCCACATGGCCTAGTCATAAAGTACACAATCCAGTGAGAGGAAGCAGAGTTACTACGAGGAAGCCCAATTCACACAAACTTAGCGACCTGTTTCAGAACTGGAGTTAGCACTAAACACAAAAACCTACAAGTTACAGGAAAAGAGGGCTCATAGCTATTGTAGCAAATAACTTGCCTCTGTTTGATTAGAATTAGTCATTTTCTGCACAAAATCAGTTTATAAAAATCTATTTAGTTAACATATAGAGTTTGGAACTCCATAAACTTTCACATTTCTAGTTACTACATTTAAATGGTTTGCAATGATAAACCTCTCACACTCAACAAGATTACTGCCTACTACACAGTTTAATCTCAGTTTTGACTGGGTCTTCAAAAACAAAACAAAAACCAAAATAACACAAGAAACCAAGAATTTCTGCTGCATGTTCCCTATAAAACAACTTTTGGAGTCCCTATTCAACGTAAATCCAGACTGACACCACCAAGAACAGGAGAATGGACCAATGGAATAGGTAAGCATGACCCTACTTTTGCCTCCACAAGTACAAGGTAAGACACAGCAAGAGGGATCCCCAGTATTACTCATTCTGACGGACAACATCAGCTATCCAGGTAGCACACCCTGAGTGCAGAGAACAGTAGGCCCATCAGGGTTTTTTCCAGGCAGTCAGCAAGCAAAAGGGAAACTTCAGTTGGGAGCACAGAAGAAAGAGATATGAGAAGAAATTAAATCACTGGGGGCGAAGGGAAGAGCAGCATGGCAGTAAGAAAAGGGGAACTGCAGTGCCCCAGTCAAAGAGACTTTTGATAGAAGTCTCTGCTAGTCCTACACACACAGAGTCCTTTTTTTTTTTTTTTTTTTTTTTTTTTAATTCCAGCACTCGTGGAACTTTTAGTTTGTTTCTCAGATATTCCACAAAATTATTCAAGGAAGAAAACAGACTTGAAAGTAAAATCTTTTAATGTTAGTTCCTACATCCTACACTCACCCTGTAGCAGAATCACTGACTGGGTTGAACTCTGCTGACTTGAAGCATTAACTTTATTCATTTATGAAGCCACTGGCAGGACTGGAGCCAGCATTATGGATTTAACACTTAGGCTTCAACATTAGCCTGACTATTGCATCAGCCATGCTATTTTTAAGTACAATTGCTTCCCTTTCACGATACAAGTTTACATGGGTTTTAATTTGTTTTTAAACACTGTTCCAATGCAATTTTGCTCAATGCCACCTTATGTGCCAAATATTTAAGAGCCATTCAAGTATCATACAATGTCTACCAGTGAGAAAATTCATTAACAGCAGTGATTGCTATGCTTGACAAGACAGCTACTGATATTAAAATCTATCTTTCTAAATAATATGTAAAGCTGGCAAAACTTTTTTACTACTACTTCTAATTTACTACTTTAGGCCATATGAAGGACAGTATCAAAATGTTTGGGATCTCTGTGAAATATATTTTAAAAGCATCACAAGTATTAAACCTTGAAACCAAAACTTTTCACAGAGGCACACAATAAAACAACACCAAAAAAAAAAAAGGCACAAGAATTTACAATGAAAATTTTGAAAAATCAGATTGTATCAAGGTTTAAACAATCAAAGCAGTGGGATTCTCAAAAATAGAGCTTTCAGTCTTAAAAACTTACAACCAGTACATTTTATTTTATGGTATATATCAAAGAGACTAATCAGTTGAATTTACAGCTCATAATTCTAATGTAATTTTAACTCTGAATTCACACATCCACTCCTTTGAATGACCAGTGAACACATTAGAACTTACCAGAGCTGGCAATCAAGCATTTAGAAGAATTTAGGTCCTATCAAGAATATCTTGCAACAGATATGTGTGTTCTTCACCACTTGTTTTAATTGCTCATATCAGGGGAGAAGAACATTAAGTTCCCAGTTTTTAAGCACCCAACATTTTAGAAATCTCTTCCTCTTTAACCAACAAAAGTACAAACAAATGTTTTGAATATATTTTCCACCTACAAATGGTCTTGAGTGCCCAGACAAGTATCCTTGTCCCAGTTTCAGGAGCATTCTCCCATTGAGACAACCAGTATGAGTGTATTTTAGAAAAACATTAAGTAAGACTAGTTTGTGATAGAATAAGGATCATCCAAGAGACAGCATAAAATTAAGAATCAACTATAACCAAAGTGGTTTTATTAAAACATGAACCTGCAAAAAGAAAAAAAGGAATGCAACAGTTAAGTCAGAAGTACAACAGAACTACACTGTTAGAAAAAAAAAGTTTGGTCCCATTCATCTGGGGTTGGGGAAAAGCAAATGCCCTTCACTGCATATTACCTTTGTTTCAGTTCACTTAAAACAAACCAAAGTTTGAAATATTTCCGAAGAAGCAAAACCACATTCATGAGGCATTTATGAAAGGTAGCACAATACTCTCTCAGAATGGGTGGGGAAAGCTGAGCTAAAAGGTGAGCTAAAGAGAATTTTGGAATTCTCCATCTAAGATTCCAGGAGAAATGCAACAGAATCCTCGAGGCAGGTTTGCTGAGCCTTCCCCAGTTCCTATACTGTGTATCTAAAGTGCCTTCCGACAATTTTGAGACAGGTTACAACCTCAGAAAACATTTTAGAGTTTGATTTGTCAGGTAATCTACTTAATTACAAAGACAGAATCATTGGTTTGTTTCTCATGCTGGCTTGATGCTTAGACTTGATTTCATTTTCATCAAGGCACACTCAGAATGACATTTGCAATATTGGCAATTTCTCAGCCATAACACTAATATATCTTAAAAATGCATGGGAAAACAGGTTTATCATTTGTGAAACTTCTGTTGTCATGATTAAACCATCAGTCCCGAAAACATAACCTGGCAAAGGGAAGACAGACAGACTTACAGATACTCACCTCTCCTGATTTTTTAATTCTTGACATGCAAGCTTTTTGAAAAAGTTTCGCAGAAGTTCATGAAAAGGCCCACAAGAGTGTTTGAAAAGGAACATGCCAATTCCTCCACCTTTGTTCTGCCTCAAGTTATCTAACAAAGCCATTTAGTAATTCAACACACAGGAAAAAGAATAGTTTGAATAAATCTGAACAATGATTCAAAAGCATATTCCATTTCCTTGGCTCCAATACACCCACTTCGGTTGGCTTACCAGCCAAAGTAAAACCACACAAAACCCTAACAAGTTCTGAATTACTAGTCTAACAGTACTCTGAGCATGTTATTTTCACTCCATCATGCACTTACACCACATTCTCTACTAGGTCAGAAGACACACAATGAGGAAAAGAAAGTGATGAACAGAAACTTGTCCACGCTAGAATATCCAGAAACAGTAAGTCTGAAGTACCTCATCAGGCCTAGTGAACTCCTGAGAGTTAGAGGTGAATACAGCAAGTCCAATGGAAGTCTCCCCTTGTGTAGGGTCTCACCTACCCAGCTGCTGCTTCCTCTGGAAGGAGTATCAGAACCTGCACAAGCTGACAGCTGTCCAGAAGCTTGTAGGTTGCTGTCCAAAGCAATGGGCTAACAGTGCACCGCAAAAAGTGGAGAAGCTGACATACAACAGCAGGTTTTCCTGCAATACTGCCAAACTACAGTTCTTAACTTCAAGTTTCTGCTTCCCTTTACAAGCACCAATGAGAAGGAATTCAAACACAGGAACAAAACAGACTTTCATTCCTTAAGGGGTCTCAGACTTGGAATAAAGAGCTGTGCACAAATTCTGCAGATTCCTAAAATTTGCTACTTTTAAGTCAAACTTATAATTATATTTTTTATTAGAATAAACTAAAAATGGATAATAAAGAGTGACAAAACTGTGGGCTTAGCAGAGATAAAATACACTACAGTAATTTCACACTGCCTTTCCTTTCACCTTCCCAAAACATCCTATCTGAAGCCTTCAAATAAAGCAAACCAACAGGTCAGGGAGAAAGGCAAACATACGGACAGCAGAGAGAAAGATAAAGGGACCTTCGGAAGGAAGCAAGCTGTTTGAAACAAGACAGCCACTGGAATTTACAGTAGTACCTACATGAAGTCTCTTGAAAATGTTCCCAGGGGGAAAAAAGTCAAATAAAATACAGGTGTATGTCATGGATAAGTTAAAAGTGTTTTAAGAAACTAAGAATTAACTGCAAGCTTAAGAGGACTAATAAAACCCAGGCTTGCAGTCTACACATCAACCTAACTTGTTTAAGGTTTTTAGTTTCAGTTCTGTGACTGAGAAAGAATGTTACCTGTTTTAGTGAAGCACTACCTTCAGTTCCTGTTTTACAATCATTAGTCCCAATTTTTACATTCTTTTAAAAAAAATAAAATAGAATCACCAAACAAATAATCGTGCTTTATAAGTAATATAGTTAAAAAGAAATATATATAGAAGTGTATTGAATTATGCACAGGATCACCAACTAGCTGAGGTTGGATGGGATCTCTGGAGACGCCCTAGTCCAAACCCCACTGCCTACAGCAGGGTCAGCTAGCAGAAAGGAAAAACAAGCTACAAAAGAGCAGCAGGCTGCAAAATGTTCCTGCATGCAGACTTCTGAGAGTCAGAAACAAACAGGACTAGCAATTAAATAGACCACCCTCTTCTCCACTCCATTTCTTAAAAGTGGGTAGCAATGGTTACTTGTAACTTCATTATGGGAAAGAGAAGCTGCATTTTAGATACTTGGGTACTAATTTTTGAAAAAGCAGACTTTTTCTCTACAGGAACTCACACATTCAGTGGAGCACAATGTGCCACAAAGCATTAGGTAACTATATTTAACATATCATTCTGACACCTGATTATCACATCAGCAAACTTTCTTGTTTACACGTGTCACAATTTTATATTTCCCAGTTTAGGGGAAGACTTTCACTTTGTCAAGAGTCTCTTCCAGGCCATATACCATTCCTTCACTGACAGAAAATATCTATTATTGGTTTGTAACTAAAAATCTATAATACAGAAAAATTAGGGCATCACATCAAAAGCCTGACATCTTGAAGTTTTAATTTCAAGAGAATAAAACGTTCTGTGAAGATGTTAAATTCTTCTTCAGCCAATGCAGTCCAATAACTGTATTTTTTTTACTTCTAACTGCTTGTTTTGAAACTGAAGAGCCAAGAGACAACTACAAGAAATGTGTGAATTTTCTTCTATCTACATGACTTAACCCAGGATACACCAAAAGACATGAAAAAACAAAGTGTCAACAGACACAGAAGCTTCAAAGAGCAAGTTCCGATAAGAGCAAAGACAGCAAATAATATTCAGGGACACTATTTTGATTGACTTCAAGAGATTTGCATCAGGATGCTTTGGGACACACGGGTTTGAAAAGAGTACATGCCAATACTACTAAATAAACCAAAAGAGCCAGAAAGCAAATAATGTAACCCGTCTTGAAGCACAAGTATTAGCATGAGATTTTTTTGGTTGGTTGAGGTTGTTTGTTATTGTGTATTTGTTAAGTGTTGAGTTATACTAACTGAAATTCATCAGAAGAATTAAGGAAACAAAATTGCTCATCCCTAGTTGTCAAGTAAACACTAACAATCAAGTGGGACCCATTAAAGACAGTGATTTATTTAAAGTGGATCAAAGACTGAAATTGTCATGGGCATTTCATATTACATTTCTCTATTATGTATTATAAAGTAAGGTTGTAAACATCAAAGACTTTTTTTAAGTTAAGACATCTAGTTTTCATGAACTAATGGCCACATTAACGAAAAAGAAAACACTATACTGCAAACACACTAGAAGAGATGTCTCATGAATAATCTCAGTGGCTTCAATAACAACTCTTGAATTACCTATATATGTTTTCAACTAAAGTTACATTAATAAAAATCTTAAGTATATAAAGAAGTCAAAGTTGTGAGAAATCAAAATCCTCAAGGAAGATATCCAGATTCCTATTTTTAAGTTTCAATGTTACAAGACATAGAAGTTCAAAGAATTAATATAATCAAGTCTGTGTCAAAACCATGGCAATTCACATTTTCCTCTCTCTTGCTAATGTTCCCTTAGAGAGCCATTCAGACCAAAAAAAAGAAACCTTTAATAAGCAGTTGCAGTACAAAATCTCAATGAATTTTTAGACAGCTATGAGCAAATTCTAAAAGAAAATTCTTCCCTGGCTACATCACACTTCCTTTTCCTCCAGGGAAAAATGGGCTCCAAATATCTAGAAATAATAAGCATTTGTCAAAGGCTTTGAAATTAATCCTGCCTAAATACAGCACAGAAATAACTATCACATCCAAATATCTTAAGAAACTTTTTCCTAGATCTATGCAGGATTGCAAGAATTATCAAGCATCAATTGAAAAGTTAAGGAAAATATTTTTTCATCTCCCTTCAGCTGGACTTCCATGCATTAAACCTCGAGTTTAATGGGATTTTATTAATTATTAAGTAGGCTTTCTATTACCAGCTAATTAATTCAACTGATGACATTAACCTTTAGAGGACAAAAACTATTAGTACAA
>VWZG01002506.1:207562-228819 GCA_013396735.1 Grallaria varia | reverse complement strand
CAGCTTATTTTAATGCAGGAATGCAATACAAGGTTCTCTTGTGCAACAACTGAAAGCTTAAATAACATGGGGAATCAGACCATCCAAACCAGAATAGAAAATCAGCATTACACAAGTAATCTGAATCAGGTCCCGAAGCCTTCAGTGCAGTTCACATTTTCCATACAAATTTCAAAGAACACAAAAAGTATCTGCTTTTCAGTCTCATATTCCAATGAATAATACATTTATTGGTAAATACAATCACTGAATTTCTAATTCTATTCTTTTCCATCTAGTATCTCCTAAAACTTCTGGATTTTAGTAGTTCATATTATTTTAAAATATGACATATGCTAACAAGAGTAACAAGCTTTTCAGTAGACATCTACATAACATGCAAGCTTTTCTACTCCCTTTTGCATTTTTAAGGGCACTGACATCAGGACTCACCAATTTCAAAGTAGTTTACCTCGTACAATTTATACACTCAGCTGTTCTAGATTCCTTATTTTTTCCTCTGAGCTTTGTCTTCATCCTCACTCTACTTACATAATTTTTGGGATTTTTTTTTGTTTCTAACATAAAAGAATATCAGTACCATCTTGATATACAGTTTTTAAAACTATTTTAAGGCACATCAATTAACTGAACCAAAGTATCTAAATACTTGGCAATACCAGAAATTCAACAATTCTTTTCATCATTTTTTTCCTATTATCTCAAACCCCAAATCACAAAAGCATTATTGTTTCTAAAGCACAAACAGCAGTAACAATTCTTTTCAAAGGCAAAACAGAATCACCACGCTTCTCAGTTTTAATAAATTAAAAAGAAGAGTATCAGGAGCACCCTACCTTAAGTTCTCATCCAGCAGAAACAAAATTCCACCCGTCCCCATAGCCTATTAGTCAGTATTGCTTACTTCAAACGCTTATGCTGAAATCCTGATTGCATAAAAGAAAGTTTTGCAAAGGGAACCTATTAAAATTTCTGTCACTAAGTTATTAGACTAATTAGATTTATAAACTTATCTAACCTAGCAACCAGCGTCCTACAGAATTACATGGCTAGTTCAGAAAAGTTTTGCCCCTTCTGCTTTTGAACTGTTCATCACAGGCATATTCTGTCACATCCAGGAAGCAGCATATACACAGACATTTCTTACACACACACCTGAAAAAAAGCAAAACATTTCCACAGTACCATAAATACAGAAGATAAAAAGATAAGATTAAGACTTAGAAGTTCAGCATGATGCTCCAGTCAATGACAGCGTGGAAAGTATTTCTGAAATATGTTAGCCAGTCTCATTAGATACACATAAACATACTCGGTAAGTACAGCAGCTTAAAATAAAGAGTTAAAACAACACATACTATTACAGTAATATCTGATCTGTATTCAGAGTAATATCTGAAGGAAGAGGATATATTTACAGCCTTGGCTTTATCTTCCTACCTGCCCCTTCTCACCCACCAGTGCTTATAAACATTCCCCACGAGATTTCTTCATAGCAAAATACTCCTTCAAAACTAACTGAACAATTAATTCATCACCTTATTGTTCCCATTAACGCAGCAATATCATCCAGACAATGATGATGCAAATTTCAAAAACAGACCATCCAGCATGAGGAAGAAAGACTTCCTAAACAGCAAAGTTCAGAACTTGCCTAAACCTAACATTTTAGACAGTGTTATTTAGCATATTCCAGTGTCATATTCAAGATGCTTCACTAAGGCTATGGAAAGATAGTATAGATGAAATTACCACCTAAAACAGGTTATAGACAGAAAAGAACTGATTAAGAATAGAAATCAATGCCAAGACACTGACACTATGCAAAACCACATTTTCTAACTGGTGTCACACATAGATATATGCTATGAAAAGATATGGAACATATTGCACATTAGTTTTTTGACTTTCGTATTTTCAGAGTAATTCTTTCCAATACTACCTGATGTGGCAGCAAACAAGGAACATCTGAAATAACATTTTCTATATAGCAAATAAAAACTAGGGTAATTTATTGACTTTCGTAACTGCAAATAATTTTTACAAATAAGAGTAAGGTTTGCCAAGCTTTTTTACATTTAACAGTAAAATGAGTATTTAACGTGTAACATAATTGTATTGTTTCTATATAACACACAATACACTCACTTTAAAACCTCATCAAATACCCTCTCCAAATACCAAGTACAACCCCTGAAAAGTCTGCAGACTCCTCCAGCTTCTGAAGGAAGATTCCTGGAAGAGGTGCTGTAGATCAGACAATACTAATATTTACCTGATAGGCACATGGGAAGGAGAGAAACAGGCAGATCCAGTACCTGGGGCTCTTCTTCACTCAGGTTTTGACCTAAGTCCTTCCCACAATGGTACTCTTTTGGGGATCATATTCAGGTCTTGTCTAAGCACAAACTCATTAAGCAAAACACTAATTTCTGTACACCGGACAAGATATACACATGCTCCTCCGCTGTTGAATGGATTAAAATAGAAAAACGACACAATGCAAAGAAAGCTATTTTCAATATATTGCAACCTAGAAGTTCTAAATAAAGTTGAAAAAAAAAAAAAAACCCTAAGTAGATTACTTGTCTCCTTTAGGGTTTAGTGACCTCTGACGTGCTTGCTGATCTACAGAGCATCCGATATGCCAGCAACTGCAGAAGTCCTGGAAAATGAGCTCCAGAATTTATTAGTAGCATGAAGTCAAATTCCTCCTCAATGTTATTTACTTAAAAAATTTGAAAAAGGAGCACTGTGGTGAGGGCATGTTTTGAAAAAGTCATGCCAGCTCTCAAGAGTCCTGGTAACACGCTTTTTAAAAAACAACTCTTAATGCCCTGGTTGCAAACATGACTACACAGGCATGAATCAAGCTGAATTGTCCCATTCTCTTTTTTTATTCTGAGGACTGCTCACAGCAACTCTAGTAACAGCATTTCCCCGACAGAATTACAAGTGGAAGCACAGGAAGCATTTAACATCTTTTTATTCAGAGTCCTTTCCAGGCAGCAGTAAAATTGAGAACTTGGTTACATTAAATGCTTGCTGTTTGCTTATAGATTCATTAGCAACAGCTAACAGAGTTATCCAGACACTCTAACAGGGGTTTTTACAATAGAAGGCATCTTTCCTTTCCTTTCAGGATGTAACTACCAAGAATGACTGGGAGAAACAGAGACGGCAGCTGCTAAAGACCATCCTTTTCTCTGGTACCTGCAGTGTCCTGGAAAAGGACAAACAACGCACTTTAATTCCATCATGTAACTCGTAAACGTATAAGGATGTTTAGAAAGAAGCACTAGCCTATAAAGCCTTATAGTGTAATCTGACATACAATTAAAAATTTGAAAGACACACAAGCAGGGAGAACTGAAAAACCAAATTGCTGAAAATACTTGTTTTCACTTCACTGATGCAACTATCACTTTACCCTGTAGAGCATCCATAATTCTTTGCAGCTACCTACCCTACATGCACTGCTATAATCAATTGAATCATTTTGTGTCATCAGTAAGAACTGTTGCTATCTAGAGTGTTTTTGAAGGATTTTAAGCTTACTCTCAAATATTTTGTTAAATAGGCAAATAATTTTAAAATTTTAAAAATTTTAAGCTTAAATTAAACAGAAATTAAACTTTACATTTAAACAGAAGCTTTTGAAGCTTTAAAGCATCTTCTTTTACGGGCCTCCTGGATGTTTGCCAATGAGGCTCTAATGCCAGTGCTGTAGCATCCAAAACGCTATTTTAAGTCATTGCTGTGCTGACCGTTACATTTTTCAAGCACAAGAACAGCTTCCTGAAAAATAACGATTGTGAGTAAGCGGTTTTGTTCTTAATGAAACAATATCTTGCTTTTGCTTACATGACATCTTAATTTCTGACCTATGCTTTGATAGAGTAGGGCAGTTGTTACACCTTTCCCTACTTTAAATGTGCAACAACCTCTAAACTTTTGCTACTCTGCAAATTCAAGAACATACCATTGCATCCCAGCTAGCTTTTTAGCAGCCATGGCATCGTTCACATTTTTATAATCAACAGTCAAGACTATGTGTGGCCATCTTTCATACATTTTACTTCTGGTTTTCCATTTGACTCAATGAGTTCTCTCCTGCCTTCTTATTTCAATGATATTTTCAATAAAGTTTAAATAAAATTAATTTTAAGTTTTATTTCATTTCTAGTTTGGAATAAAAAGGTATAGAGCAGTATCCTGTCTTCAATAGTTGCCAGCACCAACTACTCCAAAAGTCACTGAAAAACTGACAGTAGAGGCTACAGTAGATCTATTTCAAAAGGTGTACTTGCTTCCCCTGAACTACCTAGCATTAGTCCTAGAAGCTGAAGTCAAAAGTATCTTCATTTTCCCTGTACTAGTATAATTCTGCGTAGTTTCCTATATAAGACTATATACACCTGTATACAATTTTTTCCTCTAGGCCTCCACAGGTTCTTGTGGCAATAAACTTCAGACAAAAATCCTTCTTAATATTAGCCAAGGCAATTCTACTCTTGTTCCCAAATTATTTGAGGGTACACAAGGTCTAGATCCTGATCTAAGATAGATTTTTAATTTAAAGTATAAAACAGTAAATATGTTATCATAGCATTAAGGCTCCTTATGAGCCATTGTCTCAATCAGAAGTATGATGTAGGTTTATCATTCAGCTTCACAGATTTATTTCTTGGTTTAGGTATTACTTGGTAGTCTCATTTCAAATTTCTTCTAATCCCTGTAGATTATCTTTTGCCATTTAAAAAAATACAACACCACAATTGAATTCTGAGATGTTGTAGGACAGGCTCCAGCAATACCGCAGGCCTTAACTCATTAGCCTTTTATTTGCTAAGGCTCAAATTTAAGTACCTTCTTAATTTACAAGATGGTCATTCTAGACTTTCACCTGTCTATGCCAAAAACAAATGACTCTTTTGGTACATTTGGCAAGAGATCTGGAACTCGTAATCACATTAATTCACGACAGTAATAGTAGGTAAGTGTGAAAAATCCTTAGGAAGGCAAATCTGACCAGGGTTAAGACACTCCATTGTACTTGGAGAATGTATCTGTGACGCAAGAGAAAAGGAAAGCCACTGACCCTGACACTGGCTCCACTTCCTACTATAAAGCCCAATGTTAGGAGCAAGCAAAACTAGTCTATAAGGACAACACAAGGGGATTATGGTTCAGTAAGAATTGACTCTCTAGGGAAAACAAAGAAGATAAAATACAAATGGAAGTCTTCCCACAGTTTGACAAGTGGAATTAGCAGCGCACCAACTATAATTAATCGCTCATATCGTTCTTTTTCTTACTCCCTTTTTTGCTTCTGCTCTTAAAACTCACCAACAGACAGCTTTGTTTTCCCAAGTATTTATCATTCATCAGGAATAGTTCTCAAGCAAAGAACATCAGATGCTGAACAAAACTGGACAAATGGAAGAGGCACAGGACACAGAACTGAAGCAGAAGAACTGTAAGACACCGTTCTAGACTTAGAAACAGGATGCATTAGTTCAGGCAGCGTAACATTCATTTTGTGAACACTGTCAGGAAAGGAGTGGAACAAACTTCTAAAGCCTGTACTTAGGTATGTAAGCAGAGCAATATAGTGAAACTACAATACAAACAGTTCACACCAAGAAAATAATATACACTAGGAAATCTTAAAACACAATTTGCATATACATAAAACATGCTAACCCAGAAAATCTACAATTAGTATCCAACAATTGCTTCTATTACTTATAAATCTGGATGGTCCTGGCATCAGCACTTAGCATGAATTAAAACAGTCACTTCCAAGGACATATGGCATCCCCACAACACTTGGTCATACTAGCCAGATTCCACGAAACCCATTCTAGCAGGCCAAAAGCTTCTCTAGAAATTTCTTTCTATGGAAGTGGGCCTCTGGCCATGAATCATTAAGAGAGATTAAACTCTTCCACCCCTTCCCAAGAAATTACACTGAAGGAAAAAGACACATGTACATTTCTAGACACCTTTCTCGTAGGTAAAGGTTCAGAAGGCTCCTGTAGATAAATGTTTGGAGTCTCTATTGAGAAGCGCTCCAAAATAATTCACGATTTTCAAGAACTCCACCTTACAGGGCTCTTACTGAGCTTCCTCTTTATATTACTATTCGCAATTACTTGATTAGATGAATTAACCTGACCTTCTTTCAAAAAAACCAAGTTGCCAAGTCAACAGCAGCCATGCTGGTATTTTAAGTGTTCATTGCCATGTTTCAAACACAACTTATATTCAGTTTTAATTTTCAGAAAAGTCAGAACTGAAGAGTCTTAATTTTCATGTTTCCTATCTGTACAATCTTATTTCAACCCACCACATCAATACTCAAAGAGAAAAACCGCTTATTTCGCCAGAAAAAAAAATTGCAAATCTCTTCAGACAGCATTCCAGACCATTTCTTACCAGTTTGAGATTAAAAACAACCTTTGTTTACCACTTAAGAACTATCTCACAGAAACTAGTCACATTCACTAACACACACTATAATTAAATAGTATTTAGACATGGCTGGATCTTTTTTCATGAAGAAAAGAGCCTACTTTTCCTGGCAATTATTTTTGGTACATTTCTCTTGTGGTCACTTAAGGCAGATGACACTACCAATGGTAGTTACTTCTTTCAACTCTTATTTCTGAAACAAAATTCAGATCTTTCCAGAAACCTCTGAAGGGGCTTTTTTTCTAAATCTTGCTTCTTCATTAGAAGCAGACGACATTGATCAGTGGCAGAAAACATGCAACTGAGGAGCAAAAATAAAACCAATGTTTACCCATCATGCTTGAGGATTCTGCACTGAAACAGATTCTGTACTGGAACAAAGCATTTTAATAATTTATACCTTAGGTTAGAGTATGTAATTTAGGATATAAAATGCTACAGAATATATTTGTTTCATATAATGTGAATTTTCATATTCTAGTTAGATTTTTTTAAGAATGGTGTCCAAGAAAGTTTTTAGTAGAAAAGGCATTAAGAAATTCTAGCATATAATTTATAGAAGCTCTATATACACATAATACAATTTACTACACACACCCAAAACTTCACCCTTGACCATTTCTGAACACAGACCGCACAGTGCCAAGTTGCCTATGGGAAACTGTGTACAGCTACATGGCAATATCATTTGATGAATGCAATCCATGTGATTCCAGTGATCACAGTAACAAAAGCAAGGCAAGATTTGTCTGCATACAAAAAGGCTACCGACTTAATTCAGTAGACATCGATTTTGCTCTTGATTCACATATAGCAGGTCTATTCCTACCATAAAGTACTTCTGTTCTAGAGCTATCTGACAGCAACTTTCTGAAGAGTACCTGTAAATTCACTAACTCATAGGATTTTTAAAGCCCAACTAGAAAGATGGATGTTTGACATTTAGGATAACTGCATGGATCTCACGTTGACCTGACCCAATCTCCCACCTAACATATCATGAAAACTCCATCATTTAACAAAAAGATATCCCAAAATTTTGGGGCTTGGGGTTTTACTTGTTGTTGTAATATAAAAATGAATACAACATTTTAGACGTTTATAAAATGTACACGTTACTGACACAGTAAGAATAGTTTAGAGTATCGTGTTCAGAGGTTGGAATAGAATTTTTTTAAAAAATAAAATCTAAAAAGAAAAAAGTTTCCTTATATGTCTCCCCAATTAAAAAGTATTAAGAAGGAGGATCACATGCTTAAACATCAGTAAATCAAGTCTTCTATTTGAAAATACCTATAAACACTTCATACAATTTCAATGTCCTTTACAAAATCGTTTTGAGAACTGTTTGTGATGCTTTCAGAGAAAACACTTATCTCAGACTCACNAAAAAAAACACAAAACCAAACCATGTTCTAAATATATTAAGTATTTTTGGACAGTAAACATCCATGTTAAAGATCACCACATATTGGATTCTGATGGTCAGACAAATGCAAAAAAATGAAGATAATCACAACTGTCAGCTGTAACGTTAGTATTCCTTCTTCCCCTTCCGCAGATCACAGTACTCTCTAGAAGCTGAAGATGCCTTCAAGCAAATCATTATCTTCCATTTGCATGTTAATTGCCAATGAAATAGCAAGATGGTTCAATTACTTCACCATGCTCCAACACCAAGCAGCACTAAGAATCCAGATGCCCCAAGTGCAGTCAGTGAGACCCCACAAAGAGGCTGAGGCATGCTCTCATGATGAAACAGCAACTCAAACAATTTTCCATGCAGTGCCATTCCAGAGATGGTGTACTTCATTATTAGCATGGTACATCTCTACAGGAACACACAGATCAATAAACTGCCTTGGTGCCCTGTTTTTCCATAAACCACTAAAAATATTTATGATTTTGCCTGTTTTAAAGCACCACTGCCTTAAAATCAGTTCAGAAGTTACATGAACATCAGACACCAAGTCCTTCAGGACCATCTTTTCTCCTCTTTGTTATAAAGCAGCCAGCAAAGCAGAGCACCAACCCACAACCATGCCTGTTAACTACTACCCCATAAATAAGAAGCGGCTGTGCTGCCAACAATGGCATATACTTGACTGACACACAGATGCCGGACATTGCTTCAAAAATAAAATTCCTTTCCTCACAAAAAACCCCAAACAAACAAAGCAAACAAATCCAACCAAACAAAAAACCAAAAAACCCCCAAACAAACAAACAAACAAAAAACAGCAAAACCAGCATCATGAATATTTCACAGCTTCCCTCCCTCCTCTCTCTCCAATCAAATACAGGCTCAGAAACTCCTCTTTCTCACAAGCAATTACAGAACTGGAAGGAGTCTCATACACTTGGAAAGAAAGAAAATAACATGGAGGCACATGCACATCCTACACCAATCCCTGAGCATTTATGAGTAATTTGACATTTCACCCAATTTGGGATACTAGGGCTACTAAAGAAACACTTGGCAGTGCAATATGCTGATCCATTCTTAACATAATAACCTCATTCAACAGATTAAAGAGGCACTTTTATACCTTGAATTCATTTGAGTGTTACGCTAAATTATTTAACAAGTACTTAAAGTACGTAGTCATTAACTCACGGTTCCTTCAATTTTGTTTTCACTTGGTCATATTTTGTAAGACTGCAAGAAATGAAACTGTAAGAGCAGCAATTGCTCATTTTCTCACCAGCAGGTTTGTTTAGGATTGTTTTATTTTAAAAAAGCGTTATACGTTCTTATATGCATACATACAGATAAACAGCATTAATGATTTTATACCACAGGATTTTAAAAAAAATTAAGATGTTTAGTAGACATTTCAAGTTAAGGCCAGGTCAAGATTTTTCACTGAACAGCTTATAACATAAACCATAATGCTAAATATAAACTATTACCACAAAATCCTTGTCAGATTTTCAGAGATGCTCATAGTCTGAGAATCCTCTACTGCAAGTGACATCAAGGGACAATGACAATTAATACCACGCGCAAGTTGACACACACACACACGACAATCATGAAACATCCCAAGTCATTCTGCTTGCCCCTACATGCCTTCCTATACAGCAGACATTGTAGCATGAACCCTCATGAAACCCAACAGGGAAAAAATAGCATTCCACGTCTGTCAGGCTCAGTCTGGAAGTACGAATTAAAATGCTGTTTATAGTCCACAGACAGACATCCTCAGAAAAATACGGAATCTTTCATATGGTACAAAAACACATTATGATACTTCGACACACATACATCCAGTAAAATTACCAAGCTGAAAATAATATTCCAGGAAATCTATAGAAGTCTTCTACTTTTTTTTTCTTTTCTTATCCCAGCTCAGTGGCAATATATGCCAAACAAGTCACTTATTATTCAGTCTCCACCTGAGTTTTTGCTTGCTCTTCTTTAAAAAGAGAAGTATTCAATCACAGTAGACATCAAAGCAATCATACATGAGTTACGGGGTTAATTTTTAATCACAATGTTCCTTAATAGCTATAAAGGCACTAAATATACGGAAACACAGATTTACTATGGTTACATTCTGAATTTTTTGATTTCCACAGTTTCTTATATTTAAGTTATGACTGTCAGTCATCATCTGTCATCTACATACAACTGTGATGAAATTGGGTAAAATGAAGGTTAGAGGAAGCTCAGAAGGAACTGAAGTTTCCTCTCACCTTAACAGGGATTTCATCCCTCTGCATTACACAGAGTTCAAAGTTAGTGGGAAAACATTATGTTATAGAAATAACTGACAGTTGTTTACAAAGATTTAAAGCAAAATACCACTTCTAAACCAAGCACAAGCAGCTCTCAACACATAGTAAATTCAGAAATTTCAAACTTTATGCCATTAAAAGGACTGCTGACTAAGTATCTAAACACCAAAGAAGATTAGCACTCAGTTACCAATAACTAGGATTGTTACTGACTTACAACACAGCAGATTACAAATAAAAGACCAATAATGCCTGCAAGAAGATTGTATAATTTACATTTGATTTGCATCCTCTGATCTTACATCTAGGAAGAAATGAAACAAATGTAACATTGAGGATACAGAAATAAGCACACAGTAACAGCAGTGCGTGCTGAAATTACGTTACTTGTGTAACTCATCATTAGAGCCACAGTGCGGTATGGATGTAAAAAAAGACCAACACCCTATTATTAAATGCATTAAGACACTAAGACAATTGTTGAATGTAGATCCACATTTTCAGCAGCTTTCAGCACTGTCCCTAATACTTAGTACAGTATTTTGACACTGTAGCTTAAACAGCTCCTGGAGAAGTTCAAATCTCAATTATACACCAAAAAAATCAGAGCCTCAAAAACTTCCTGCTGATATCCGTACTAATTAAAATAACCAAACACACATAAACAAAAAACCCCAAAGCAAACAAAACAAACAACAACAAAAAACAACAACAAAGACAAGACATACAAACAGAATGCTGGAAAAATGCTTAAATTACACAGAAACTCAAACAATTTGCCTGGCCAAGTCATTTAACGCACTTAAGCAGAAGGTTATAAAACACTCTACAAACAGCTTCCAGTTGCTGTCCAATCTATACATTATTAGAAATACTGCCTATGTTTTTTTAACAGACTACGGTCCCATTCATCTAGTAGTAAGTTCAGCTCTAAGTCTAAACTTTGAGAAGACTCTCTGCTGCCTGTTTTAACAGTTTATAAAATGGTACTTCCCTGCTACACTCAAAAGAATGGATTATTCAAAAGTATCTAAAGAGAAGATCAAGATAACCTTACGTTAAGAAAAAGACAAACATCAATGGTACCTGCAATTGTTACTCTTCAAGGACTACAGTAGGCTTCAAAAAGTGCGTTAAATTTCTGATCCATAATGATAAATAAAACCTCCAACTACTTTACTTCCTACACTACTTCTGATGTACTTTCAAAATTCTCTACCCACTTCAGTTTTTATCTCCAGCAAGGAAGGCTAATTATAACAAGTAACGAGCACTTGGTTTAGGTGGCCATTCCCTGCTGAACAAAGAAAAGTTACTTTTACTGTTCTGGACCATTGCTAACTCTGCAGTGCAAGAAGAAACAGAAACTGGGACAAGAACTTCAAGCCTGAATGCCCACAGTTCTTAAATATATGTCCTAATTGTTAAAGGTATCGAAGCCTCACCAATACTCAAAATAGTGTAACCATTAAACACAAAGGACAACACAGAGGAAAGTAGAAAAAAATTCAGGAGTAACTTCTGGCACACAATACTGCTCAAATAATTTGAAGGGAATATAATCACAAATTAATTACTTGCTCAAAGAAAAATGGTGAACAAGTTTACTGGGACTTTTCTACTCTACTAAAACACTTGCTAAAGATCATACTTAGCAAGGGTAAACCACTTCATAAAATTGAACAAATTCCCTTTATAAAGCATAATATTGTGTTTGAATCATGGTGAGTATCATTCTTCATCTCTACACAGCACCCAAGTCAGAAGTCTTCATTTAGTACTAGCAAGTCATTTAGTCCCTAAGGTAACCAACAATGATAAAATACTGAAAGTACCCCAGGCTCTACCGTTTACATGTATGGGGTCATTACAATCTCTGCCCACCAAACATTTATAACCTCTAAATCTCTCCCTCAGGAAAGTTGATCCAGCTTCAGTGGAAGATGGAGACTTTTGCATATAACTGCAACCACAAACCAAATCCTGCTTCCAACACTGACAATGCACAATAGGTGTTTGGAGGCCTGTACAAAAAGAGCTGATAAGGATTTCTACACCACTGACTGTAGCACAATTACTACCTTTGTTAGCAAATTCCAAAGGCAGAACAGGAGTTAAAGTGTTCCCAGATATTAAAGCCAAAAGGATGATCAGGTGCTCCAATTTGATACCATAATTATGCTGCACTTCCATCATGCAATTCCTAATTCTTAATGCTTTAAAACAGGCTTAAATAAATAAAGTGGTATGTCCAGTCAAGAGCTCTTTCCATCTTAGCTTTAGGCTATGGTTTCCTGTACAACCATGCTGAGAATAAACCAGTTCCTTATTTACAGTGATCATTACCATGAAATAATTTACTAAATAATTTACTGAATAATCCTTACCCTTAGTCCCTCTTAGCAAGCTGTTGAAGAATACTTTTGCTAAACAGCACTGTGTTTGGTGGTCGAAGTGCAGTAAATGAAAGAGACAGGTCCACTTTTAAAAGAATTTTCCAGTCATTTGTTAAAGCATAATATCTATTACACACACTTTAGTCTCAAATTAATCAAGAGAACAGTAAAAGAACCAGTGCATTTAATCAATGAGAACAAAGACACACTATCCTTTTCTACTCATTTTCATGTTTCACCTGCATCAGACTGCAAGCCCGTATCAAAAATTATTCTCAAAAGGTCACACAAGAATACACTTGCTATCGTCACAGTGATAACTCCGGTGTGCATGACTTCTTGTTTAAAAGCCTGTATTAGCAATACTACTGCTTACAATTTGAACTACTTCCTATGCTGTTAGAGACAGGTCTGAAAAGGCTTATTTACTTTATTACCCTTTGTAAACTGAACAGGTTATAGAGGGTCCTTTTGTAGCATAGGTGTGGTGACTGTACATATTTTTACTTATGCTTAAGCAAGATATGTTAACATATAAAGGGTTGCTAAGTTGGGCTGTGGTTTTTTTGGAGGAGTGGTGGTGTTTGTTTTTTAATTATTTTTCCCTCCTGTTCTCATAACTTTGCCAGCTTATCATGGACAGTTATAGTCATTACTCTGTTGTGCATTGTTTGGATCAGAGTAACTTATACAAGCTGAAACACTTCACTACCAATCCATTTGTCAGTGTGTTTAATTTCCAGATTAGCCTGTAAGGAATGCAAATTGTGAGACAATAACAAAGATCAGTTTTCAACATTAACTATTTTAAAACCTTATTTGTTTGTTTTGACTTACACATAGATGAATTAGTCCTTATGCACTGCTCTAAAGAATAACCAAAACTGTAGTGTCAAGGAACATTTTCTGGAAATCAAGTTATCAGTTGGAGAGATTAATTTCTCAGCATCTGCCTTATCTTAAGTGCTAAATTACTGCTTTTACAAGCCTCTGGTATCTTTTGGTTCTTCCTGTCTTGAAAGACTAGTCAATACCAAGCTCTGTAGCAAATCTTTAGTTCAAAGCATATCATGGCATGCAGAAAATGCATCTATAAAAGACATTAGGAAAAGGTCCATCAAAACAGGTATTGGCATATACAGCTGGTTAGCAGACATACAAGGTTCAGACCCTCAATTCCTCACGGTTCTTTACTTAGAGCAGAGAGCTAACAAAGTCAATTCCACCAAAAATTGTTATTAGATGAAATGAGAAACCGGACTTGACAGCATGACAACAGCAAGCACGTTTTCTTCACCGAAGTGTTCTCTTTTACTCATTTGACTTGCCATTACTGAGGTTAACAATTTTCTCAAGTTCCATAAAAACTAAATTGAAGATACGAACAGACTTTTTTAACAGTCAGTCTCCTAGGACTCAAATCACACAGTTTTCAAAATGGTGGCAAGGCTATGAATTGAGCTTAAAATCTACAAAAGAAAAAAATAACACCGCCCTAGGATGCACCCAAAAAAAAAAAACAAAACACCATAAATCTATGCTAATCCGCCATAAATCCTTTGTCATAAAGTACCTTTTCCCTTTCTCAGCAAATACACAGCAGCAAAACATTCAGCAAATAAAAAAGCCCACAGAAACTCTGAAAGTCCTCACAAAATCAAAATATGCAAAACAGTTACTGCATCAAAAATATAACTGAAACTTCCAGTTCTACTTTAATATGTTCATTCACTACTACTTACTAAAATCTTACAGTATTCAATTACATCTGTAAAAATCTCATTTGTATCTGATCAGTCTTCCCACTATATAGTTGTATACATGGTGAAAATTAATACCGTTTCCTGACTCTACTCCTGCTTTATAATCTAGTACTAGTTACTACTACCAGAGTCTTAAAGGCTGCTCACAGGTCATTGAATTCCCTCTTCCAGCTTCTCCACAGACTTAGTAACAAGTCAAAACATGTCCTACACAGAAAACTTTCCTAATAAAAATTTCTCTCCAAAAAATTTTAAGATTGTCACATAAGAAAGAATACTTTTCATGCGTGTTGTACCTCCTTTCCCTCCTTTCTCTTTTCCTTCACTGTTGGATGAAACGCACAAACAGATGAACACAACTTACACCAACCTAAAGAATGCAAACAACTCCACAGGAAGTGCTGTCAAGGACAGGGAGGCAGTTATTAGTTCTCTTATCCTTCATTCAGAAAATCTGCTTTTGAGTAATGGTAAACAACATTTCAGATTAGGTTATTTTTAAATTCACTTACAGCAGCCTTTATAAATGCTGTGAAATACACTGACTTCAAGTTTTCACTCAACAGAAAATTTAAGAATAATGTCACTACAAAATCTTACTGCAAGCATCTATAACGTAGTAGTAAAGCATTGTCTACAAAGATATAAAACTGATTTTTTAACAGTAAGTATAAATACACAGAAAAATTTCACTGTGACATAAACATGCATTTTTCCATGCTTGCTTCAAAAGCATAAAAATAAAAGCATTTTTTAGACGGAAAAATTAAGAGATGAACAATCTACCAAAATACAAACACTTATGGCATACCCAACAGGCTGAAGAAAGACTAATCAAAAGAACTAAGGGTGTCAGGTGGTTTTGTTGGGGTTTTGGGTTTTTTGCTTGGTGGTTTGTTTTGGTATTGTTTTTCTTTAAATACAGAAACTACAAGAGCATTATTTGTATCCTCTCTTTATAAATAAAGTTTCCAAATTAATTTTCCTTAGAGCATTCTGCTAAACAGTTATTTTTAATGTATCTTCATTCTAATCTTCACTATGACTTGAAATAAAAGTCATTCACACTAGGGAAATAGAGGTTATGGTTCTCAAAGCAGATACACTCCACACCACACTGTCTATATTTAAAAGGCTATGCCCTGATAACAGCTATACAAAGAGCTGCAAATGGTGTTCTAAAAACCGAACAGACTAAAGTCTTAAAGATACTGGTGCGTCCTTAAACGCAATTATATACAGGTTTAAGAAAAGCTGGGAGTTAATCTATACAAGGTATTACAGGGGTCAGATGTTTTTTCAAAGGCACGCTAAATGGAATTTTACAGCTTCTTTGCTGGCCCAATTATGTCATCACTCACTTCTTTTTGCTACCTTTTCCCTTGCCAGGTTTCGAGTCACTTGGGATGTATTGATAGATATCTTCAGTGATAGATGTGTGTGTGCAGATGAGACAGAAATGGGGATTTTAAATACGCATATTTACAATATACCCGCTTCTTAAATCTTTACGTACTTTTACAACACATTACCCTTTACCTCCCATAAAAGAGCGTATAGTCTAACAAACAGGCAAAAAAACTCTCATTAGAGATATCCAGTGGCCAGAGGAACAAAATAACATTATCTTGCACTACCTTTAGTGAGTAATGAAATCTAAGCTCTAGATCAAAATTCCAGTCAAGATGACAATAGAAGTAACTTGTCCTGAGATCCCCTGGAATTAGAAACAGCAGCGATCTCACAAGGTTTTTAATGTTACATACAGATATACAGGGAGAAGTGCTGCTGTAAATTGTTTAATTGTACACAAAAGTGACCCGGCCACTACTGTAATGCAAATAAAAAATCATTTTTTGTCTCCATTTAACAGAGTCATATCCTGCTCTGTGTAAAGAATCTAAATGATTTTCCAACTGCAGTTAAACAAAAGTGTAGTCTACCTGGAGATGACAGATTGAACAAAGACACAACGTGCACAGCAGAAGAAAGGATATGATCTTTGGCTAGCCAAATAACAGAGGAAGAAGGTATTTCTGGCTATTGTTACCCTGAGGGATTTAAACATTCTGGAAAAGCTACCAATCATGACAAACTGCTAACATATGCTCTTAAAATCAGGGTACAGACACATGCTAAATATCATTTTCCAAAATGCTGAGTATCAATGAGCTTACAATTGCCTTACTCAGCTGGGATCCCCTAAAAGCTAAGGGGACTTTTTTGGTTGGTAAAAAAAAGAAAACAAACCTAAAGCAAAAAACAACCACCACAGAACAACAAAAACAAATTACACCACCAAAGACAAATGGGACCCACGAACAAAAGGATTAGAGTTTTGGTTTAAAAAGTTCAAATTAAAGAAACCAAAAAACATTTCTGAGAAAACTGACTGCTAGTAGCACAACGGTGAGACTGTCAGCTTTAACACCTCAATCTGTCTTCTACCACCTTCATGCACTTATTGACTAAAAAAAACAATCAGAATGAAACTGTTGGAACTTGTCTTCTAGCACTCCTGGAAGACAAGCTGCTACTCATTATAGTTCTCTGGTACTTTGACAGATGTGATGAAAGCAACTAAGGTAGTCAACACCTTATGAACAACATAATCAGAGACTGCTGATAGAGTTAGGATCTTCAATATTAAGAAAATGATCCTGCCTTTCTCAGCAACTTGGAGTTTTTTTGTTGTTTGTTTTTTTTTTTTGTTTTTTTTTTTAACAAAGTCTGGCCACTGATAATACGCCTGATTTAAGTTAAGGCACCAAGAAGACATTTAAGAAGTACTTCACCTCCCTTGCTATAGCATTTTTCCTACATCATATTTAGAGCCTCGTCTCCTCACCCAAGGCTGTTTTTCTAATGTTCTTTTCTGTCTTCCCCCACATTCCCAAGGCTGCTTACTTATCTTAAAAGTTAATTCTCCCATTATTGTATCTTCTAAGACCAGAAGTTCTCTGGGAGAAGCACCAATCTTCCTGTCCACTTGCAAACCCATTATCACAAGAGGTCCTCAATACATATTAATTAATAACCAGAAATCACACTTCAAAATCTACGTTCGGACCACTTCAGCCTGCACATGCAATGGCCCTTCACAACTGATACAACTTCTCTGCATACACTGTCAAAGAAATGAGAATATTCACATGTTTGTAGTATTTACTTGAAAAGATGAAGGTGGGAGAACACACATAGTTTAAACACATGAAGGTGGGAGAAAATGTGCAGTTTTCTTACTGTGACTGCACATAATCAGTGTACTAGATTCAAAGGCTCACCACCCCTCCACAGGCCTGAGTGGTTCTCACCACAGATTAATGCTTTGAAGCAAAACCATCATGATCAAGAGTGCCCCAAGTTCAATTTAAAGAGCCGCAACAGTGTTGCTGAACCTTCCTTTTCCCACCATATTCATTTGCCTAAAGCATCTCTTGGCTGTCAAAGAGAAGGCTTTACATACACCACAGCCTCACAACTGGTTCAACCTCAGTAAAGTCAACACACTAAAAAGAGAAGCTGAGGCAGGATGAATTGTAGGCTTACAAAAAAAAAATCTACCTAAGAATAAATATTAATTATTTCAGTATAATAAATAATCTAAACTACAATCATCACTAGCATACACACATTCCACAGTATTCTTTTGTCTTCCTCTGTACAACGGGAATATACACAGTCACAGATTGTTAAACACAATTTACCCATGTGGTAGTTTCAAAGTATAATCAATACAACCCACCCCCCCCCACCCAAGAGAAAAACAAGTTCTTTAATATAATACCTACATGAGCTGGGACCTGAGAAACAGTATTTCTAATTAGACAGAAACATCACTCTGCTTCATTTCACAGAATGGCTGTAACACAAGATCCAAGGTAGTGCAAATCAAACTATCAGACAGTCTATCTTTTAATAAAGTCACAGGCAGTCTTACCTCTCATCCTCACCGTCTACAAGAGGCGTTGTCAATGGCAGCACCTTCAGCGGAAAGAGGGATGCAGAGGATGGTATGCTGCTGCTACTGCCATCTGAAACAGCTGATCCTCCAACACCACTGTCGACACTGGCAGCTTGAGGTAAACCCACCAAGGAAGGTTCTGTAGGGCGTCTGCCATCTTCAATTTGGCTTACAATGGACTGAGCTAGTGATTGTGCAGGGAACTGGGTAGAGCTTAGTGGCATCTGCTGTGGCACACTCTGTGCCACTGGCATACCTATACTTGTTGATATCAAGGGAGGCTGACTAACACTTTGAGCCAAATTGCCATTCTGCACAGCCGAAGCCTGTGCTATATTCTGTGGTTGTCCCAAACCTACAGAAGCAGAAGGTATGCCAGGAGGGACAGCTGAACCAGCTTGACTTGCTGCAGGAACAGTACTAGCAGAGGGTATAGGGCTAACTGCAGACAGCTGCTGGCCAGCCATCCCTTGGACTACAGATTCCACTCCTTGTGCCTGCGGCTGTACAGGTAACAAGGTGTTTTGCTGAGCAATGACCATTTGCGGAGGAAGGCCTGAAGCACTAGCCTGCAATCCCTGCTGCATTATTCCTGTCTGCACAGGCTGCACTACTTGGGAAGATGGAGGAGCAGCTGTTGATGGCATAACTGGAGGTGGAATTTGGTTTGCAGCAGACGGTGGTTGCACCACAGCAGCTACGCTTCCCTGCTGCCCAACATTCAGCATCTGACCACTGGCAGCTACACCCGGTATTGCTGCTGGAGCATGTGCAACAGGCTGAGCTGGGGCAGCAGCTGGATGTGCTTGCACTGAAGGCTGCATGCCCTGTGCCTGGGCAACAGGAACCGGTTGCCCAGCTCCTACTCCAGTAGAACTTGGCTGCATGGCAGGAGCTGGAGTCTGAAGGATCTGTTGATGTTGAATGTAGTCCGGCATAGCCCCCGTGACAGAGTTTTGGTTCACCGGCTTAACATGACCTGCGGCCATCTGCGTAGGAACTGGCTGTTGCTGCTGCTGTTGTTGCTGTTGTCCGTACTGCAACTGCTGCTGCTGCACCACTGGCAAAGTCTGTGCCGGCTGTGAATATGGCAGCTGCTGTTGAGCCATACTCTGAATGGCAGGTTGCTGGTGGCCCAGGGATGGGGATACACCTAGTATATTAACTGGGGCTGGCTGAACCCCAGTAACAGTGGTTAGACTGGCCTGTGCAGGGGGTTGGACCCCTGGCTTCTGCTGTGGATAATTTACTTCTTGAGAATGCAGCTGGACTTGTGCAAGCTGTGATTGAGAAACACTCTGTGGTATACTAGATGCTGGAATTGCTGGAGGAGCAGCACTGCTAAAATCCATCTGCTGCGGACCCACACCTTGAAAAGCTTGCTGCTGTACCACAGTAGGTGCTCCCATTTCTCCACTTCCCACACTTTCTGTATAGTGACTCAGTGTGCTTACATTGCTGCTAACAGAACTCCCACTGGTGCTCTCCCTTTCAGAATTCACTTCAAGCGGGTTTTGTTTTATCGTCTCTACTGCTTTGTTTACTGCTACTCCTTCTGAAACTGCAACAGCGTTCTCTTTATCATAGAATTCAGTGCAAGTCCATCTACCTTTTTTGAAAGGTTCAGAACTAGAATCTAATTTTACAACCCTAAACCTTGACGTGCCAGATGCAGGTTGCTGCTGGCTTGATCCCACTGCCATTCCTGCAGTTGGATTAGTAACATTGTTAATGACACTAGAGGAAGCACTCGTACCATTGCCAACACCACTCAAGATATTCACATTAGCATTGCTGCTAGCTCCAGACAAAGCATTTACATTACCAGTACTCGTGATGTTGCTTAAATTTATAGTACCAAGCACATTGCTTGCCACACTAGAACTACCACCACCCATATTATTTAAGGTACTAGTTCCAGTAGCAGGACTTACACCTAAATTGCCAGGAGTACTTGTAGTGCGCATATTTGACACAGCAGATGCTGGGGAACCAGTGGATGATGCAGCAGAAACTGGTGCAGTTGATATAACATTGTCAGAGCTTCCAGTTGTTGATAGTTTTCTAAATGATGGACTGGGCGGTGGTCCTCCAGAAATTGGGGCACTACCCACGCCAGGATGCGATGGATGATGGTGTCCATGATGGTGGTGGTGAAGATGGTGGTGGTGATGAACATGATGGGGGTGAACACTTCCATTGATCACAACACTCTGCTGTGGGTGATGAGGAAGAGGAGCATGCTGCTGAGGAAGATGAGGCTGGTTTGGAGAAACAGCCCCAGGAGTCTCTGCCTCTTGGAAGTTACTTAGAGTCTCTTCAGAGGAGCTCCTCTCAGGTTCTCCCAAGTCAGTGGCCCTGGATAAAGACACATCCAAGATCTCTGAAGACGACAGGTCTTCAGTGTGGGATTCATCCAGGTCATCGTAGCTTTCTGTATCCTCAGCTATGCTGTTATTAGAGCTCATACTAGCTGATATTTGAGCAGGGGTCACACTGGTAATTTGGAAGCCACTTTTCTTTTTCATTTGAGCTCCAGACTGTGCAAGAGGCTGTGGCTGGAGCTGAGACTGTGAGAGGAGGTTCAGGCTTTGTGGAGGAGGGGGTGTCGGCTGTGGACCCGCTGATGAAGCTGCTGCAGGAGATGGAGGCGGCGGCTGGACCAGCAAAGGCGGCTGATAATCCTCGGCGGAGAGGGCAGCGCTCCCAACGCCGGTACCTGGTGCAGTGGGAGCAGTAACGCAGCTGCTGCCGCTGCTACTGCTGCTGCCCCTTCTAGGAAACATCGCCGGGTGCGCCATCTTCCTAGCACTAATGTCTGCGGCTGAGTCAGGCTGGTGCATTGTATCGCGTGTATTTTAAGAGTGCAATCCCCCGGTATGGAGAGAGACAGACACACACACACAGACACACACA
>VWZG01002506.1:76889-206984 GCA_013396735.1 Grallaria varia | reverse complement strand
GGCAGGGACATCCCCGTCAGTGGCAGCCATGGAGCTGAATCATTTTGGGTGTTAGCGAGACGGAATAAGGACGGAAGAAAAGCAGCAGCAGCCCGACAGGAGAGTCCATGAAAAGGAAGGAGGGAGGAAGGGGGAGCCAGCCAGGCAGCCTCTCTCTCCTCCCTCTGTGTCTGGCTGTCTCTGGAGGAGGCTCCGCTCCGCACGCTCTTCCTTCCCCCTCCGCCGCCGCCTCCTCCCCCTTTATAACAGGCGGCACCCGCTCGTCCTCCGCAGAACCGCGCCTGGAATCCGTCCTCCTCCTCCTGCTGCGTGCGCGTCTAGCCCGTCCTTTCTTCCCCGGGGGTCTGCTCCCAGCTCTCCCCGCCGCGGGGCCCTGCCCGCCTGCCCGCCCGGCCCCGTCTCCTGGCGGGGCGCTGGGGGAGGCGCCGCGGGGGGACGCGGGGGGAGCGAGCTCGCCAAAGGGGAGGGCGGGCGAGAGACAACGCAAGATGGCGGCGGCCGCCGCGCACGCGCGCCCCGCCGGCAGACATAAAGCCCGTCTGGCCGCGGCCGGCGGAAATGGGGCTCGGCCCGCGCGGCGGAAATGGCCGGGCGGCCCGGCAGGGCGGGGGGTGCCGGCGGTGCCGGCCGAGCCGGGGGAGAGGCTGCAGCCGTGGCTGTTGCCGGCAGCCGCCCCCCTGCCCCGAGTGCCCCCTCTCTGCCTGCAGCGTGACTGTGCCTCACATGACCTGCCGCCGCCGCCTCCCTCCCCCTCTCCTAAGCTGCGCTGCAGATTTATTCACGTTATTCATCACCTTCTCCTTCCTCCCCTCCCTGGGTCCAGAATGTTCCTGCCCGCTCCTTCTCCCCCTCTCCGCGCTCAGAGAGGACAGCGGGGTGTGTGTGCCGCTCCCTCGCCCCGTTCCCCTTTGTGCCCCCGCCTCGGTCCGGCCCAGCGGGGGTCGCGCCCAGCGCCCCTCCATGGCCCCGCTCCCCTCAGGCTCCGAAATGGCCGCCGCCGCCCCTCAGGCGCTCCCAGCGCCGCCGGGGCCGGGGGGAGCGATGGCCGAAGGCGGCCGGGTCAGGTGGAATCATTCGCCTGCATCCACAAGCGGCGTGTCTGTCTCTGTGTCTGCGTGTGTGGAGGAGCTCCTGGTGAAAGCTCGGGAGGAACCGATCCGAATCATTGATTAAAAAAAGGTGCTGTTCCAAAGTATTTTGAAGTTACTAAAAGGGATTGAGGTGAAACCAGCCAACCTTCCTCCCTGTTTCAGTGCCGGCATCCTCAGAGCCAGGCGGCAAAGCTCTGCATGCCTGCCATTGTGGGGCTGCTCCCATCCCATCCCATCCCGAATGGAACTTCTCCTCTTCATAGAGCAGTGACCATCTGGACTCCAGAGATGCTCAATGCACATGCATGTGCCAGGAGATTTCCCTGTGCATCCTTGTGCCTGTTGGCTTGCAAAGAACTACCTCACGGCCACACAAGCCGGACAGATCTGCACCATCAGCATCACTCTACGTCTCCCATCAGCGCAATCCTCTCCAAGCGCGCTTTCAGAGCACCATAGCTTGGATGTCCTGCGTTCCTACAGAGAGGGAGACAGGCTCACACCCTCTCCCCTGTTTCTCCAGCAGCCTGGTGGTTGAGTGTGCATTGTACTTGAAGAGTTGCTCATTTTCCCCTCTCCTGGCAACACGGCCTTGCCTCCAAACAGAGGCATCCATGAGCTGGTGGAGGTGTCTCAAGTTGCTGCTTTGAGTCACGAGAGGTGATAAAGTGTTTGCAGAACTCGGTGGGCTCAAGGTAATGCTAGTGAAGCTGCCAGTTAGGACATTCAGCAGAGCACCAGGTAAAAACAGGGCTTGGCTTTTGCTGCAGTGAGTATTGAAGCACATAAGGAAGAGTAGTAGAGCTTTAACAAGAAAGAAGTTGTGAGAGTCCAAGGTATCATATCATATAGCTGAGTCATTAGAGAGTTCCTGTGGGAGATGTAAATGTTAGTTCCTTCAGGCAGAGAGGAGATTTGAGTCTCCCATGTTTAGTGTGTGGCATTTAATCACCGCGGATCTAAAAAGCTGCTTTTCTTACTCCATTTTGTGAAAAGGATGAGGCTTCAAGGTCACACACACAGTGTGAGGTTTTGCTGCCTGTTCCTGAATTTCACCCTTGCATCTGGCCTTTCCCTCCTAACCTGGCTTATCTATCTCTCAGTTGGTGTGGGGATAGGGGTGGCTTTAGAGAAAACCCTGCCTTTTGCAGCCTAATTCCTTTTATCTGGAATTCAGATATTTAGTTCAAGTCTCGTGGTACCTGTAAGGTAGACTTGCAACCCTGGCTCCTTCCATGGCTGTACTGCCTTTGTACAGACACTGCAGAACAACTGACACATAATTAAATAAGATTCTGCCTTTTCTGAGAGCAAGACAAATTTATTTTTTTTTTTTTAAACTGATAGATAGAAGACATTGAAGATCATACTACCTGAACATGAGCTCCCTACAGAAAAGAGCCTTTGTGTAACCCTCACAGATTTCAGGACAGCATCACAAAGGTGCCCACAATCTGTCTACATCTTGATCCTTGGTGCAACACAGGTCTTAGATTGTCTTTAATGAGATACTCACATGTGTAAACATTTATGAGATGAGAGCTTCATATTGCAAGCCAGCTTCCGTTGTAAATTCTTGTTCTGTCTGCTTATAACTTTCCCAGAATAATTTCCTTGATGAATTAAGTCTTCTATGATGAGTTGCAGCTCAAAGATGATTTTTTGAATGTTTGAACAAAGTCCAACTACTTTTAAGACACACAGGCTATGAATACAGATGAGTCAGTTTCTAGCCTTAAAAACGTGTGCAAAACCAACTCAAAAAGGATTGAACTGTAAAGTTTGTGTACACCTAATCAATGTCAGCAAGCCTGAAAAAAGAATTAAAATGGTAGGATTGTTATTGGTTAAATGTTTGCTTTG
Source organism: Grallaria varia (assembly GCA_013396735.1). Lineage (NCBI taxonomy): Eukaryota > Metazoa > Chordata > Aves > Passeriformes > Formicariidae > Grallaria > Grallaria varia. Next base: position 204,030 of record VWZG01002506.1, on the reverse strand, counting down.
CCCACAGTAACTAAATTATGTTCATTTTGAAGAGTGGTAGTCTTTCGGTCTGCTTCTTAGTAGAGCATGTGAAAAAGTTGGGATTTTTTTCAATTGGGTTCATATAATTCTTATACAAGAGAAACTGAATAAAAAATGAAATTCAGATAATAGTGTTAACTTGTTTGATCACTGACCAGTTAACAGTCCAAATAATGATCTAAACTAGACAAAGCACATGTGAAGAGGCATGTTTGAAATTAATTTTTAATGCTGTAAATATGATCATTTTCATGTTATACCCTTTTTCTTTGCTTATCTGTTTCTTCAGGTGTATGCTTCTCTTTCTTTCTTTTTTGTGAGCCTTCATCTAAGCCTGAAAATGGGATTCTCAGATTAATGGTTTTTATTTTTTTTCATCTCCATTAAGGTTTATGAAATTAAAATTAAACCACTGAATTTTATAATTATTATGGATTGTGTTCTTTAGTTGTTCAAAGCGGGAAAAGAAATTTTGCCATATACCCCATTTACAAAACACCAAATACTTAAAAAGTCAGCCGCCACACAACTGACCAGATGTGGACAGTAGGTGAAATTACCCTATAGTTGTTCCAAACAGGTCTACCTGCTATTTTTCAATTAACTGTATTGATCAGCCAGCTGGAACCAGAGGTTCTTGTGGCATCATTGGATGGATTCAGCACCTTGTTGACCGTAGTCACTGCTCATGACTACAGGGCAGATGGTCCTGCAATCCCATCATTACCTCAGCTGGAGACCGGAGACTGCTGCAGGGTTGCCAGGGTAGAGGAATCCCTTTGGATTGCATCTCCTATGTACATGCTTCCCAAATGAGCAAGCGCAGATGAGCTTGATGCAGTCCTTGCTGCCAGACAGGGAAAGTGTCTGGAATAACTCTTATTTCAACTGTAAAATCTCATGATTTGGGCTAGTGAAAGGGAACAAGGTCTTCACAGTGTAAATATTTAGAGATCTGTCTCCCATATATGTAATATTTCTTCAGACAGAAAACAACAAGCCTTGTTACCACCACAGATTCTCCAAGGATACCAAAAGACGCAGTATTTCAATATGTTCTTTGTTTGGCTCCTTTACTATTTGACACAGTTGTATACATTCATATATGCAGTGGTTTGTGTCTTTGTACAGAGTAATTATAAAGCCAACAAACAGGAATACTATGGGGTTTTTCCTCAAGACAGTCAGAATCATGACAAATCAGTCTGATGTGTGCTTTAAATCCTATGTGACTGCTTCATAAATAATTTTTTAAAAATTTAATGAAAAGAATTTTTTTCCTGTGAAACTGCCATTGTTGGTTTAGACAGAAGGCTTTTCTGTGTTCATTAATATTGCTTACTGTAGTCTCTGAGTTGATTTGCAAAGATGTATGCCATTTTTTCTTCCTCCTTAGAGGAGTACTCATAAGAAAATTCTCACCTTTCAGCTCTGAAAAAGTGGTAATTCTGCTTCTGCATTTTCTTAGAAAGTTCAAGTCAAGTCTTGATCTTCCTTTCTTGTTTTGTTTTTGGTTGGCTGGTTGGTTGAGTTGATTGAGTTTACTGATTCCAAAACGCCTACTGAGACATTTTTCATCCCTTATTTTAATTCCTATTAAATAATGTTGAACATTTGGGAAAGGGAAGTTTTCTCACAAGTTTTTATTAAGTAAATGCTTGCAGAAATCAACAAATCTAGCAATCCTTAAAAAAAATAAATCAGTTCTCTTTAGACTAGTCAGGTCTGCCAATATACTCAAAATACTTTCTAGATCATCTGGAAAAGTTGCTTTAAAATATTCGCTTTACCTGCACTTGGGGAATGTGGCCAAGTAGGTAGTCTTTTTTTTTTTTTTTTAATAGGGATTGCATTCAAATTCAGTTTTTATGAAAGACTTCTAGAAGCTTTATCATCACTTTATAGACTATAGATGTGTAGACTATGTGGAGGACTATGTAGACTATATTGCAGAGCAAGGGTGAAAAGTAAGCCCTCCACCAGCCCATGACTAACGAATTACCAGCCAAAGACCACCATGATTTTATCACTGTTATTGTCTTGCTCTCCTTCTTCATTTTCACTTGCATTTCTAGTCAACTGATGAACTTGCATTTTACAGACGTGCCAAGTTCTGGAAAGTATTTCTTGGATACCTCAATCTACAGCTGTAAGGAATACAGCACCACTGTAGTGTGATATAATTTATTTAATTAAGTGTTTGTAGAGTACAGGTCTTGGATTGTTAACTGTTTGATCTTTGATTAGTCAGCCAAATGTTATATATAATTAAGCTGAAGATTAAATAAAATAGATAATCAAATCAATCAAAAATGGTCCAGCAGTTTAATAGACCCTCCCTGTTTTTTCTCTCTCTGGAAAATCAATGAGCAAAGTAGGAGGTCAACCATTTTTTAGATTAGTTTTAATTTTTATGAATTAATCATAAATGTTTGCATAAAACTGTTTAATGATGTTGGAAATGGGAGCTCTTCTCTTGTAGTTCTCGGTTGCAGAGATTGTGTGGAATTGTTTTCTTTTTACTGATCCTAACCCTGATAGAGGAAAGCATTTAGGAAAATACTTTGTTTAAGAGCGCACTTTGTGTTCCCTGACTACACTGGGAATTCTGTGATGTCTAAAATTTCTGCAATTTATGTGTGAGTTTCTTGAATGATCAGGGGTGAATGTGTCTGTTATGAAAAGGCAAAAATCTTTAAAATCTCAGATTAGGAATAAATTATTTTATTTCATTTTTTCCCCTGAAGAGACAGGCTTCTCCAATGCCAAATTGTTTGGAAAAGTAGAATGTGTATGTACTTAGCTTTTAGCACAGCTACACAATTTTTGTCACATTGTCACACAGTAACTGGAGGCAGATAGGATGTCCTAATTGTGAAGGGTACAGAGAAATTCTTCTTGAACTCATTTAATTGTTTGAATCTTGTGTATCTAATTTTCATCTCTCTTTTGGCTGCATCAACACTATTTCTGCCCATCTAAAACATATTCTGTGGAAGCAAGTGATTGTTTGCAGAAATCCAGAATTTTCTATTGGACAGTACATGAGCAAACTTCAACTTTGTTTCTTATATGCACTGGTTTAGTGTAACTGAACAGCTTACTGAAAGCAAGCATAGACTGGTCATGAGGACAGCAAAAGTAATGGTATATTTCCCCATAATTCCAATAACAAAAAATCATCTATACTATATTATTCCTCCACTAATGAACATACAAACTCGTTTACAATAACAGTAAACTTAATTCTTCCATTTCTGCAAGGTCTTTGATTTGTTTCCCTACTTCATGATTTTCCAGGCATCTTCTCTTCAATTGTCTCTGCATTTTAAATACTATAAATTACACTTTTGGTTCTGCACACATACACTGACAAGCCCTGGAAAGTCCCATTAAAAATGTCCTTGTGGCAAAATTCAGTGGAAACAGGTTTAGGATTTCCAGCTCAAGCACAAGAAAAAAATTTGCCTTTATCACTTTCAGTAGAACAAAAGATGTGCAAAGTCCTGACAGTTCAAACACATAGTCAGAGGCTTAACTTCAGTCATGTGAATAGTCCCTTTGACTATTAACTTTTGGTCACTAAGCCCCTTAAAACTTAACATTAAATGTGTAAATATTTGTAGGCTCAGAAGACAAAAAGATAAGGTATGTGCTAAGGTGTGGCCTTATGGAGGCTGAGGATTATGTTGACCTTTAGTTGGTAACACTGTTAAGTCCTTATCAAGAAGAAATTTACTCCATATGCTGGCAGTATTTTTTGAAAGATGCTGACTTTTTGTCTAATATGAACTTTGTGTTTTAGCTTAAAAGCCAGCCCTGCAATATTTCACTGCTTGAGGATCAAGCTACATTACCTCATTTTCAGTTTTACCTGTTATTAAGGCATTTTAACTGTTAGTAAGAAACTAGAAAATTGCCTATTTTAAATAGGGCATCAAACAAAAATGCATGCTTCTATTGATTAGAAAGTGCTTTATTTCTGCTCAGTCTTAATACCTTTATTAGTAGTTTCAGCATGGAAGCACTGATGAGAGTTTAAAACCCATTTGGGTTACTTGCCGCTTCTCGCTGCTGAATGAATTCCTAGATAATACACGAGGAAGGGCAGAAATAGTGTCAAAACACACGTTAGACTGTGCTGATGGAAAAGACTGTCCTACTTGAATAAGGGGCAGTATGCCAGTGTGTCTGTCCTGTGAGATAAAATATGGGGACATCATAAGCGAGGGAATCGCTTTCTGCAGCAAACACCCCCTGCCCAGTGTCTCCCAGTTGTCTCTTTTAAACCATCTGTGGGAAGCAAAAAACAAATTATGGTCAACACATATGCTAATTTGAGCTCAGAAACATTCGGAACACTTGCTCTCAAGTTGACAGGTGCCTCCTCAGCAGCTAGAGAGGATGGTCAAAGGGGAATCCTTGGTGAGAGGACTTCTGACAACTCCCTGTTGGCATAAGCTGCAGGAGGTGGTACTCTTGGTGCATAGAAGAGGAAGTTAATAGGATACAAATTAAATTCATAGACATGAAGATGAGAGGTGGTGTGTAAACCAAACAGGTCCAGGAAATAACATGCAGACTTAGCATTTCCAGAAATGTATTTACTTACACACCTAGTAAACACAAAATTAGACCTGATTTTTGAATATAAAATGGATGCCAAGTAACATTTTTACTGTTTGGTGACATTTGTAAAGATGGTGTTGCTGGTATACCCTATGAATTGTACTAACTTGAGGACATTGTGACACAAGAAGTGTATTGGAGAACAGGAAATAGCTCAGAGAAACAGAACAAAAGTGATGTAAAAAGTTGGAGTTTCACTTATGAGATATGTTTGGTTTGTAAATGTCCACAGGCTGAGGCATTAAATCACAAGATAATAATCTGGGACTATTTAAAGGAGGGGGGGTGATATTTCAGACTCAGATTCTGCTTACCCCCAGTGAGGTACCTGAATTAGAAGCGTTGCTGTAACATGGTTCGTTGGAAGCAGGAACTTTCACCTACAACCTCTGCATCCTCTGGAGCTGTCTCCATTTACTGCTAGGAGAGCCCAGGGTAATTAGATGTCTAGCGTGTGTCTGTCAGTAGGGATGTAGAGTGAGGTGGGAAGTATGTGAGCCCATGGCACAAGAAAAAGAATATTTAGATGGAACGTCAGAACAAACAGTTTGGGAAGTACATTGGAGACTTAACAATGAAATATAGCCCATGAAAAAGTGGTAGAAAAATCAATTACAGTGACACTCAAATTTAGCCAGGATAGATTACTAAAGAATTGCCTGTACAGAGTAATCCTATGCTGATCAAGAGAGGGCTTATATAATCTGTAAGATTATTCCTACTATTAATATATACAATACTCTCATCTGGCAAAGAACAATAATCAATAATTGAAAGCTCTCACCTGATACCAGGATTAAAGTGACAGGTGATTATCCAGTGCAGGAAAGAATGTGATTTTATTCCTTAATATTATGCCAGGGAATAAAATCACATTCTTTATGTAGATAAATATATATGTATATGCATGTATATAAACATATGCGTGTGTGTAAATATTTATTTCTGTGGGATTATATGTGAAAATATACATTACTTTATATATATAATCTTAAGATATTTTTCCTAACTGATGTTTGGTGGCACTCTCATTGTTTGCTGATTGACACTTCTGCATCCTCCTGCTGTCAGGTACTGTTAGCCCAGGGTGTTCTGAGCCCGGTTCGGCCTGGCCTGGGCAGCTGAGGTCTCCTTCCTGTGTTTCTTGCCTTCATTCTCATGAAACAGTTCACTACAGTCCACATAAACATGACATCTCAAACATAACACTGGTGAGGAGATGAAACAGACTTGTGAGTTCAGCCCTTACCTCCACTGCATTGGGAGGCAGTGATGTTTCCTGTTGATTTAAAAAGAATTTAAGAACACCAAATCTGTATTGTGCACATTTCTTCACTGTTCAGCTTCTACCGGCTATTCTAACATACCTTTAACCTCTCATTTAAATTATATACTCTGTTCCTTAGCGTACTTAAATGCATTTGTTGAGGTGCTAATTCTGGCTTCTTTTCTTCATTTGTCTTCTATCCTACTTTTCACTTCTCCTTTCCTGTAACTCTTTCTCCTTTCTGATGCTTAGAGTATTTTCTTTCTCTGCAAAACTTCCCCTTTGCTTCAATCAGTTCTAGCACAGCTATACGTTGCTTTCTAAATACTGCTTCCAGGTTTCCAGTTAGACCAGCTTCTTCTCGGGTAGGGTCACAGAGAGGTTATGCTGCTTCTCAGCTAATCCTCTGAGGCCTAGAAACAGGTTTTTCAAGCAGAATAAATAACTCTGCTGAGCCATTACACTCATTGCAAAGTGTTAAATAGCTGATTTCAGTGTTTTTGTAGACAATGATGAGTGAATACTGCATTTTGTTTCTTTTTTTAGCCTGCTTTCCTATGGAAACAAAGCTTACACAACTGTTCTGCCTGGCTGTCTGTCTGCTTGTCTGTCAGCCCCTCTTCAATAACTCTGAACCTGTTCGTTGATTTCAGACTGGAATAGACATCGCAAAGGTATGCTGGCACTGAAGTTCATGCATTTCTACAACTTGGGAAAGGACAAAGTCCTAATGCATGGCTTCCATGGGACAAAAGGCAATCCCATGGTCATCTGGGGCAGCAGTGGCCATGGCATCACAGTCCAGCCTGCCGGGTCTGGCCAGCCACCATGGGGCACTCTCTGGGGGCAAAAGGAGGTTGCAAAAGGGGGATATTTTGGTGAGGAGAAAAATGTTGATGAATTGGGAAGGATGGAGGCCTGCTCTGTATGGGGGACAAAAGTCTATAGGCAACCAGGTTTTGTTTTTCTTGTTGTTCATGGAACGAGTGCTTGTATGACAAAGAAGACAGCATGCAAAAAGAGTTTCCGTCGCTGGACTGTCTCTCATGTATATGCACTTCATAGACTCATGGTGCATGTGTATCCATTTTTCAGTTGGGTGGCTCAGTCTTGGATTTGGATCACTGGGTGCAACTGAAATACAAACAGATGTTACTAATATTGCAGCAGGAATGTTAGACTTCATTCTTTGGTGCCCAAGAGATGGTGCCTACAGCTTGCCATTTTCAGCGTCCTCCTGGGCATTCAAGTTTCCAGCTCCTCAGCGTCTTAATCATCTTCTCAGAATTGCTACGATTTTCAGCTGTTTATCCTTGCAGAAGTCTGTTCTTCAGATACCCACTATGCAGATACTCAGTATTTGTCTTATGTCTCTCTTTGTGTTGTGGAAGATGAGATTTTGCAGCTGCTGGTTAGCGGACTGCATACTCTAAGATTTTAACATCTTCATGCTTTGGGTGTGGAGGTCGTGGTCGGAATTCTCAGTTGTCACTACTATTAGCAAATAAGGTAAATCATCTTGTTCACACGTTAAGCAATAAAAGTGCACATAATTACAATGTCTTAAAAAACAATCAAGGTGTCAGCTACTACAGACAAACTAGAGAACAAAATCTGAACAGCTAAATGAATGCTTGTGAGATGGTGGAGTATTATATTAATTACTGGATCAGACCAACTCACGTGGGAAGACGGGAAGGGACAGGTCGAATCTCACTGAGGTGAGATAATGTCTTGTCCCACATGCCAGTCCCTCTGAATGGATCACACAATGGGACTACCACGCCTCAGCCCGCCCCAGAGCCCCAGAATGGCCAGTGGGCTGGAAGTCCCATCTGGGAGGGGAGACCACAGGGGGGCAGAACATATAAAACCAGCAATGTATTCCTTCATCTTCGCTGAAAATTGTCCTGTTTGTACAAGGGGTGCAATCACATGCAATATCAATGGACAATGGAGAATCTTGAATTCACCTTGCTGTTTTGAGAGTTCAGCTTACAAGTCCAAAAAGTATCAAAAATGGGTTTATAAAATTATCTAATGCTTAATATGTTGTTATTAAATTAGCGAAGAATATATGAAGTACTGGAACTCACCAAAGAAGAGTCCTGAGCCACAAGCGAAAGTGAAGAAAATCAGTGAGCAGTCTGCTGGACTACCCCAGTAGAATTTTTACTGAACAGACTGATTATAAGAACTCTATCCCCACATCCTGGTTTACATCTTGCCTGCAATTTCGAGACTCACAGTGTGGGAAATGATGACTTGCATAGAGTGGAGTTTCTGTATTGACTGAACTCCTGTTTTTGTTATTGAAATAGTAATTGCTCACTACATGATTCCTCACATACTTTCCTCTTTTTCAGCTTCTTTTTCTGCCTCTGTCTGCTAGGTTATGAGCCCACTGCTGCCACTACAGGAAGAAGAGGGTCTAATTAGATCTGGTTCTAGTGGTTGGTCCAACCCAGGGGATGGTGTGAGACACTGGATTATTATATTAATTATTGGATCAGACCAGCTCAAGTTGATGAGGGAGCGGGAGAGGATAGGCTGAATCTCACAGAGGTGAGATAATGCCTTGTCCAAAGTGCCAGTCCCTGCCAGTGTCCTGGGGCAGGCCTGGAGCAGCTGTCAGCCAAAGGCATCCCAGGAGAACACCCACACACACCTCCTGGAACCCCTAACCCAGCCTCTGAATGGCTCACACAATGGGAGCACTACCTGCAGTCCGCCCCAGAGCCCCAAAGTGGCCAGTGGGCTGCAAGTCCCACCTGGGAGGGTTGGCCACAAAGCAATAAACACAACAAGATGTGCTTTCCATCTTTGCTCAAACCCTGTCATCTGGCCATGTAGAAGTTTGTACATGTAGACTTGCACAGGACTCTCTGGTGGTAGCTATATAATTTTCTCTTTTTTTCTCTCTCTTTCTTTCCTTTTTCTTCTTCTCTTAATTTTCTTTCCTAGTATTTTGGGTTATTTGGGACTGAATAAGTTGGACTTTGCTAAATTGTAAGGGTTAGGATGTGCTAAGTCAATTCTTTGTAAAATGCTTTGTTTTGATTGAATGTTACCCTTTAAACTTTTCCTAAAATCTCTCATTTTTGTAAGGTTTACCAGTAAAAGTACCCTCTGAGAAAACATGTGCAGCTTTTTTTCTTTGCACTCTCTCTTAAGGTGTTAAAAGAACCAAAGGCTCTTTTAATATGTCCAGAATGTGGATATTTTTGGAGCCTTGTATATTTTTTTTAAGTAAAACCCTTTGGTGAGCTGTAGCTTGAGACTCGGGGTCTTACAATACTAAAAAAAATTACTCATGTATCTGGTACCTAGGGCTGAGAGTTGCTGTATCATATCTGAAATGATGGCTGATGGGAGTGAATTCTAAATAAGGGGTCGTCAGCTAAACAAATCATTCCGCCAGCAACAGATTTAATGAGGGCTATTTCCTGGGGGTTTGCACTTCATACTTGGATTCTCCATTGTCTAATATGGTAGTGACCTTGATCCAAGATTTCCTTGTGGATGGGGCACTCTTAAACCCTTTCCTTTTCTTTTTCTCTGTCCAGGGCTGTACTAAATCAAACAGTACTAGGGAACACTTCTGGCCACTTGAATTGAATACTCTGTGCTATCAAATTGTCCATATGGCGCTTGGCATGGTGCTGACCTGTGCCCGTAGCAGTTTCCCAAGTGGTTCCTGAACCAGAGGAACAATGTGGGAGTGAGCTTTGGCCAAGGCCATTTCCAGCAGGTGGTTTGCATTTGGCCACCCTGTTTTGGAGGGCAAAAACATTTAGTAGTACATGGCATGGCCTGTTCACTGCCTGCTGCCCTTAATAGCAGAAAATAGTCCTGGAAAATTTGTTGTAGGAGTGTAGACATAGTTTCTGCTATCTATAGGAATTGCACCTATTCCTCTGGACTACTGATACAGTAATAGAGCTTTTATCCATTAGCTAACTGCCTATTTATACAGACCCATAGAAAATAAGCATGTTGGAAATCCTTGCTCTGCTGTCAGATTTGGTTAGAAGTGGCTGAGAGCTTCAAAGTTACTAGTAGGTGATGGACAGTGATGAGAAGGGGAATTCATAGACATGCAAATGTACACACATTTGTGCATGTACATGTGCTTCCATAAAGGCTAAAATCACAAACATTTGCTAAAGAAATCTGTCTAGAAAGCTGGTGGACAAACAAACTCATCAAATGTGTTGGAGTATGCTCTGTAACCCATCTTGGTGGTTTCAATGGGGTAGTAAGTAAGTGAAAAAGTAGGGTAAGCTGTAACCTGGAGACCTGGCCCTTTGGAGCTCTACATTGCTCAGGCCACAGGAATTACTTCAGTTGAACTGAATTTTGTACAGAAAAAGGCCGCTGGGAACTAATGCATGCTATTTGAACACGTTTGACTACGTTGCATAGCAATCTGTGACTGTGGCTGTGCAGTGATGTGCATGAACTACCATTATGCCAGCTTGTGGTCTCTCATCAGGGTAGTAATCCAGAGCTCGACACAGATAGTAAGAAGCCATTTGAGTGGTGAGGTGTATTCTTGGCTGCTGAGCTTGCCCTGAGCTAGTGCATCTATTAGCATATGCAGGGTGGCTCATATGAGGCTGGATAAGGACACTGCAGTATGTCAGAAAGGCCTACCCAGACAGCACCAGCACTTGGCACAGTCTAAAGCTTGTGTGCTGTTGCAGTTCATTTTCAGCCTGAAGTACCCTCCTGCCCTTTGAAGTTGCAAAGAAAACCTTGAAAATACGATCTGCGCTAAACTTGGATAGCAAATCCTCCTGAGTCTACAAGCAACTGAACCAAAGGCTGAAAGCAGCAAGAAAATAGCTTGTACTTTCTGTAGCATGAAATCTTCAAGAGGAGGGTTTAAGAGGTCAGCGTTAGCAGGTTACATCTAGACTCTTCAGCAGATATAGTTTACATTCACAGCCTGAAGCTGCTGCTCATGCTTCCCTTGATATACTATCCCTCCCTTCATACTGCTGTCCCAATGCCTGGATGTGAAATTGTTGATATGCTATCAGCTGGGGGTGGTTTATTTATCCTGTGCAAGAAAAAGAAAAAACATGTGCACATTGTTTTTATACCCGAATTCTGAGGAATTTCCAAACAAGCTGCACTGAAAAAGAAAAGTTTCCTCATGGATTTCCACAAGGACTCAGAAAAATCCAGGTTCTTCATGATTTAGATGGTGATTATGAATTTTTTTCTCTTTTATCAGCCATCAACAGAAGATCAAAGTGGCAGCCTGAAAGACAGCGTTGTATAGCTAGCAAGGGTACAAGACATTACAAGCTGTCAAGATGGTATTGTTCAGGGCTGTCAAAATTAAAGGCAATTTATGCATTCTAAGGGAGGCTAAAATCAAGGCTTTGCAACTGCAGAAGAACCTAAACATTATAGTAGTCTAGCTGCTAGAAATATCTCATTGACTGAATGTTAATGCATTTGTGGGCTTTTCAGGAGTGCACATTGAGGGCAACAGAAAATGGAATGGAGTTTAATCTGGAAGGAGACAAGAAAATTATGTCTTTCTCTGTTAGAATCAAAGCCAAGGAGAATTTGGACACTTTCCATTACTTAGAACTGACTAAGCCTCTCTTTTGAATTTAGTGTAGTGTCTATTGCAGAGATGCCAGCAAAGCTATCCATCAAATGCTGGGAGCGAAAAAACACAGGTGCTCTCCTGACCCAGCTATTTATAGGAAAGCTTGCAATTGCATGTGATACAAATGCCCTGGTTGTGTTTTTACTTTTCAGAGCTCTAAATCCAGCTCTTTGGCAGAAAACACAGCTCAAAAATGATAATTGGCTATCAGTTGTAGCTGTTTAGCAAATCTGAAAAAACAGGAATTAAATTTAGCTACAGGAGGCTGGGAAAGGACAAGTAAATTTGGGAATCTTTGTTGAAAACGTACCAGTTGGAGAAAAAGGTGTAAAGGCACCAAAGAATTTGCATGGTATATTAGTAGAAGTATAATAATATTTTATCAAAACCTGTACACCCAGCCATATGCATATTTACGATGCTATAAGTGCTATGGCTTCTAGATACAGTCCAGGTTTTGAATTGGCACGTATTTCACTAAACTTCCCATAAATTTTCTATTTGTTCTCCTGATTTCCTGAGGGAATCTCAGGTAAGCTATTTTTTCTAAGATGATCAATGTTGCCTTATGTTTCTGCAAGTTGTTTTAATTTGTTAATTCTTAAGGCTAAAAATTGTAATAAGTGCTAGAAACATCTGGGATTAAATCAGGAATGTTTGCAGCCTACTGAAGGAATCATTTAGAGCTTTGCATAATGATATGAACGTGTTGCTTCTTTTCTCAACATGACTGCTATTGTCTCAGCTTCCATAATAATTGTTTCAATATATTTTAAACACTTCTTAAAATAAGTCCCATCAGATTGCAAAGCCAGCAACAAATAAAACAGTTTCGGATTTTTACCTCTCTCAGGAATTTTCCAGCAGTTCTGCTTAAACTGATGTGCAAATACATTGACCTACTTTGGCAGAGATCTCCACAAGTCTTACAGGTCTTAGAGTCTCTCCACTCTGTTGTTAGTTTTTTCTACATGCTTTAAGCAAGTGATATGTTAGAAAGTCACATAATCAGCAGTTAAATTTCTGGTGGACAAAAAAAAAAGTGCATATTTATAAAATAAATAAATTCTAAAAATGCAAACCCAGTCCCTATTCTGTGTTGTGAGAGGGATTTTGCTTGTTCAAAGGCAGCAGACTCTATGTGGACTACCTGCTCACCTGAGAAGTTACTAGAAAAGACAGCATAAACAAAGGGTGTGAACAACAAATCCCAGGATATTCAGTTTTGTAGGAATGCCAGAAATCTACCTCTGCCTCAGCTGATCAAAACAAATATATAGAATTTAAATGGAAAGAGTGTATATTTAGATTAGGTATTAGAAAGAAATTCTTTACTGTGAGGGTGGTAAGGCACTAGCACACGGTTGCCCAGAGAAGTTGTGGATTCCACAGTGCTGGCATTGTTCAAGGCCAGGCTAGATGGGGCTTTGAGCCACCTGGTCTAGGGGAAGGTGTCCCTGCCCAAGGTGGGGAGATTGGAACAAGATGATCTTTAAGGTGCCTTCCAACCTAAACCAGTCTGATTCTAAGAAATCATATCCCAGCAGTACTCCATTCTGTCTTGTGCAAAACCCCCTCTTTCAGAAAGGCACTTGAATATCTTCAGGGAGCTAATAAGGTGACTATACCCCACTTTTGTTTGCAACATGCCACAGACAGTATTTAATCCTGGGCCTCTGGTTTCCAATGTGCCCAGTACCTAGAAGTGTTACAATAGGGAAGCAATGATGACTGGTATCCTACTGATGAAATGCTTTTTCTACAGAGCAGAAGTGCCAGCGGGATGTTCAGGACCACTGCCCTGGCACTGTTCCTATAAGTAATGTGCTATGACCATTTTACTCCTCTTGTTGAGTAGCATGGTAGGAAGTAAAAGCCCTACATCTAATGTATTATTTTTTTAACCTACTTTCCAAAAGATTTGACATATCTGTGAGTGCATATTTTTCCCATTTTTCTACCCAAACCCCAGCAATTATATATGTTTCTGAACCATATGGAATTTTTAGTGTATTGGATAAAAAGATAGAGGCCTCAAACACCTTTAATTTGTACAGATTTGGTGGAGTAGAGAAGAAACATTGTAGTGTAACTTTTTTTCCCAATATGACATGAGGATAGAGATAAAAGAGGAGAGAAGCTATATCACATAAAAGCCATATAGTCATAGCTCTCCCGAATTTTACAGACACACAGCTACAGGGAGCCAGGCTCTCCTAGTCCTGCTACAGACCAGCTTGCCACCCTGCGTGGCAGCAGCTGCAGAGGGAGGGTCTATAGCGATTACTAATACAACAGCACATGTGATGATGATTTTATGATACTGACGTAAGGTAGGTGGGGAGGTGACACACCAAGCCCCACACCTACCATAACATTGTAACGTCTCTGTGGAAAGCCAGCAATAGTCACTCACAAACCCAGAGGCTGTAAAAACGCTCTGTATGTAATTATCTGTGTGATAAGCAATGTGTACATTGCTATGGCACTATTGAAAGTTCCCCGTGCAAGTCATGCCGTCTGGGAAGGGTAGTCTCATTCTGGAGCAGGAAGGTAAGCCTGGCACTGGCAGTACATCCCACATCCAGACCGTTTTTAAAATATACTTTAATGCTCTCAAAAACTGTGCAATGTTGTCCCTTAGTACCTTAGTGAAAGAAAGAGTTCTGTGAACTTTAAGGTTCATTGGCACAAGTGAAACCCTGGTACTGTGGGTTGCAATAGCAATCCGAGAAGATTGTGGTACCAAACAGAAGAGCATCTAAGAAACCAGCTGCTCACCAGTTCTGGCCTGGACTCTTGTGGTTAACATTATGCTTCAAAGAAAGTTTAAGTGACATCTTGGGCATAGGCAGCTGTCAAACATGGTTTAAGTTCCTGGGTGGTTTTTTGTTTGTTTTTTTTTTTTATTTTTTTAATGCTTTGCTTCCATAGCAATGTTTCCAATTCATAATCAAAGGTGAAAACCTTTCCTTAGCAATAGCACAACTGCTTCCTTTAGAGTGTGTCCAAAGCATCTGAAACAGATTTGAGTGAATCTGGTGGGGTGTGGCACAATTTCTTTTTCCTCTTATGGAACCCCAAACAAAGATATATTTTCAAGCAGAGCCTGTGGGTACCTGCAAGCCCTGAGCAGTTCATCAATCCCAAAATCCATCTCCTGTCAGTGTAAGAGCTGGTATTTTTTTATGCTGAGAGGTGCACATAAGCCTTCTATCTGGTTTATATAGTGTGTTTCTGTGAGGATCAAGCATTAAAATGAAATGTCATAGCTCTGAGAAGTATATAGCATCACATTGTGTGTTCACAGTGTTTACGATGCATTACTTGAAATACACAGACCAAGAAATGCAGGATTTGAAAAAAGACCCCAAACTAATATTGGTTTCTTGGAGTGCTGAAACGGCGCAAGATAAGTTTATCTTATGAAAGCCTAGCTCAAATGAAACCAGTAGGAGTTTTGTTTGGACTTTCAAAAAAATGTTCACTGTAAACTAGTTTATAGCTTTCACTTGGTAGGGACTACAAAGTGAAACTATATCCCTTTACAGTAGAAAAGTATTTGCCAGCTATTTTTGAGTTGGGATTAGAAAGAACTAAAATTTGCTCTGTTCTTTCCTTTCAGTCTTCTAATTAATTTCTCCTTAGTTCTACACTGTCTTCTTTTGCTGCAGAGAACAGACACTGAATTGGGTTTTTGTGTGTTGACAGTCCCAGCTTGAGCCTTCCTGTGGGTTAGCTGAGATTTAACCATACATTTTTTCCCATATTTTTTTAAACAAACACTATTCTGTCAGCTATAGAGGACACAAAGAAAAGATGTGCTGTAAAACAACAAACAAAAAGCAATTTCAGGTTTAGGATTTGCAGGATTATATAATTATACTGGCAACTCTCCTTTTCTGTAATCTCTTTATAAAATGTATATTCTATTTATTAAATGTGCTATTTGAAGGAGCAAAGGCAGTTAAGGGACATTTCATTAAAAAGAGTGACTCAATTTACCTTTGGCCACAGAAGCATAAGCTATACTGACATTTTACAGAGTCAGTGCCAACAGATGTGGACTTTGGCTTCAATCTAGAGGAAATGGACACCTGAAAATGAGCCCAGCTGAGCATCTACTTGCTGCCACATTAGCTGTGAAAAAATGACAAACTTGCAGAGCCATATGATGTCACATGGCAAATATTTGGTGCCATCTCACAGACTGTGGTTCTTCATGTTTGGGTAACATTTTTCCAAGAGAATAGCCTTATGGCGCAATTGCTATTGACACCACTGGTCTAAGCTTGTTGCCTTTGAAATCAAGGATATAATTTCTGTTGTCTTGAACATGAGCAGTATGGGCCCAGGAACCCATTGAGCTAAAACATCACGCACTGCTTTGAAAGTTAAGGAAGCGTTAAGGTCAGAATAATAACTTTCATTAAGTATGACAAAAATCAATACCATTTGCACTGTCCAGCTATTCAGCTTGTGGTACACGCAGATTATCTGCATCTGGTTATCACACTTCATAATCCCGGCCTGGCACCGACTGAAAAAATGCTTTACAAAACATACAGCCCAGGGCAGAAGACTTCATAAAGTCGATGTTTTTACTGCTTTTCTTATTGATGTAACAACCCTCTCGTCATGTAGATTTTCTTTTTTTCTTCTTCCTTTTTTTTTTTTTTTTTTTTTTTTAAGAGAGGGGGAAAATAGATGTTATAAGATTATAATTTAACGCAGCTTTCTGGTTGTCCACAGAGAGGCATAAACTTTATCCAGGATCTGGAATACAGCCAAGAAAACTGCTGAGAAGATGGATCCTTTGTATCACGTGCTGAAGGTCATCACGGGACCTGTTGCAGATTTGTCTGTGGACTCTGGCTTCATCTCTGTAGGCTCCAGTGTCTCCCTGTATAGGAACTACTGTGTTAGACACCAGGAATCAGTACTGTCAGCTTGTCCAGTGGGAGAGAGGTACTTGCAATTAAAAACTGCAGACATGGTGGCTGTTACAAAACAAAAAAGAGATGGGGCAGGGAATGAGGAACCATTCTGAAAGAAGCACTTGGATTCCTGCCATCCCAAAGACCTACCTGAAACAAACAAAAAAACGAGAATAGGAGCAGAGCTGAATCAAGTCCTACTGCAACAGATCTCTCTGTTGAGGTGGTAGCAGCGCATCTCTTTCTGCTGGTCCATGAGCTTGCACGCTGCCCTGATTACTGATGGCATCAACATTTATTTCTGGATAGTGTGTATGCAGGGAGGAGAGAGGGGTGATTTTGCTTACTGCAGCTTGCAGGAACACTCTGGGTCTTGATATTCCTGTACTGCAGTCTATTACTTCCAGAAGAAACATTCGACTTATTCACAATCATTTACTCTTGGGCTTGAAGGTTAAAGGTGGCTTGCAGGTCCCTTCTCCTTGGCCTGTTTCTTAAAAGGAAAGTGGCACAGTGCCTGCTGTGGACTAGCCATATCTGCTAGACTGATGCAGCTGCCACTAGGTTGCAGAGGACAAACTGGCCAGAATGGAACTGGTCGCTCCAGCAGCAGCAGCAGTTGTCCGTGCAGCTCCGCTTCTGATTGCATGGCAGCAGCCGCAATCTCACCTCATCTTTCTCCTCCCCACCTGCAGCACCCCAGACCTGATCCCTGGGGCTGATGAAGAGAAGGTGAGGGCTTCTAGGGATGCGGGGGTAGAAGGCCAATCAGCTCTGGGTATGGATTTGGAAGGAGGAAGTTGCATTGCAGAGTGGGGATGAACAATCCCAAATCCCAGGTCCAGCTGTTGTGTTCTGAGGTCAGACTTCTTCCTAGTCAGAAAGGTCAGCCGTGTATGCATAGTTTAAATTACAGTGACAGAAAACCTAGTTAAACACAAGTGATAAGAAGAGCCTGGTGGGATGAGGTGAGAAGGAAGCACAAACTTAAACTTATTGGGCAAAGCCTGACTGGCAGCTTCCCTGCTTGGTCTAGTATAAGGGAAAAGGTGCAGTACACACACCTGAAATCTCCTTCCAGAGGTCACATTCTGAAATAGTTTGTTGAAATTATTTACACAAGCTGAATAGCCATGTTTTATTTCTCCAATAGTATTAGTATTTGTAACTAACTGCCATAAAACCTGTAGTATGAAATAGTGTGTCACACTACTCAGGATTCCTCACAGCAATGAGTGTCCATGCAAGCTGGTTACGTTTTTATGTGCCAGGAGCCTGCTTGCTGTAGGAGGCGTTAAGTTACAGTGAACATAATGAAATGTTACAATATATGAGCCTGGATGGATGGGTCGTTTCCAAGCAGACATCCCATCAGCAGCAGGATTCAGGCTGCTAACAGACACTATGTCACAGGGCCTTTTTGCTCTCCTGGGCTTTTAGGTAAAGTAGCTTTTAATTGGTTCTTCCCCAGGCACAGCAGAAATGTCTTAATGTATATGTCTCTTAGCTGAATTAGGTTGGTACTTGGCCAACGTTGGTGACAGAATTTTATGTGAAGAAACCTCATGCTGTTGGCTGCAGTAAGCGCTTCGTAAGAGGATGATCATTGCCGACATGGATAACAGAGGAGGTATCATTCAAACACTGTGGTCAATAAAGATGACTGAACAAGCATGGCTACAACATTGGCCTAAATATAAAAACCTATCTGTTGCAAGTTTCTCTTTTTCTGCCTAGTGTCATAAAGTATGAGATGGAATGTAGCATTTATTTTACAGACCAGAAGAAAAATAGCTTAAATAATACTATTCATTATTAGAAAGACCCACTGTTTTTCATTCTTTATTCAAAAAACAAAGCAACAACAACAAAACAAACAAAAAAAAAACCCCAGCCCAAACTATCTGTTATTCACTGGTCCCACCAACATCATGTACTGTCTGACCACACAGTACAATTTGCCTCTGACAGTTTGGTTCTAAGAGGACTTTCTTAGGAGATGGAAAATCCCTTTACACCTCAATCTAGGGGACTTCAAGCCTGCAGTGTCCACACCACAGGAAACAACGCAACTCCATAGGTGGTCCAGTCTCTGTTCTTGCGGAATATAAACCACTCTGCAACACAGATTCATGGAAGCAAGATGGTAGAATTTGCTGAAGATGCCTTTAAAGGCTCAGGGTTAAAGGACAGAGGATATTAGGACTCCTGTTGTGTTTTACCCAAAATTAAATGCAATGCTGTCCTGGGATCAAGGACCTGAACCTTAGGCTCTGCTTTCCTATTCAAATTCTTTGTTTACTGGTGCTATTAAGAATATACTTCTGTGGGTTATGCCATTTCTTATGTAATTAGCAGAAACAAACTATCTTCTGAAGGTCATCAGTTGCACTAGAGCCCAAATATTCAATGGTTTGGGGAGCATATGTTCATTTAAGATAGAGGTAAGTCTTTATTGAATTACACCTCTCCTAATTCTGGCTCATAGAGAGTGAACATTCAGTTCTGAATTTGCGGAAATCAACAGCTTTGTAACCTAAATACAAGCCAGGGTTTTATCCATGATGTTGACCGGAGTATTTTCCATTAGCTTTGATACAAACCCAAAACTACTCAGTGAAGATGCAGTGATTTATAGTAGGGGTGATTTACACAGTTTTAACCAATACCTGTCTCCATCCCAGTAATACACACTTCTGAACAAATGTTACTGAAACACTGTTCTGCAGGAAGCTGAATATCCTCCCTTTTAGCTGAAGGTCCAGCCCGCTGCTCACTGCAGTCTCTAGGAAGTTTTCCATGGCTTCAGGATGCAATGGAGTTTGCTCAGAGTCTGTTCCTTTAAAGCAGAAAACTGGTTTAGCTAGCACAACCAGCGCTTTGCAGACTACTCAGCAATTATGGGATCATATAACTACAGTAGGAGGCTGAGCTGCAAATTACTGTAATTATGAATATTTCTGTTGCAAGGCAAATTTGCAGCCAGATATGTCATGTCAAAATTATTTTATTTTGTGGGTAATTCTAATTTTGCAATACATTTCTAGAACTTCATTTTCCTGTTAAACAGCATTTTAATTTGAAGAGTCTATTATCGTGGTTATGGTGGATTATTGTTAGAATTCAGGGGCAGATTATGAAATGCAAACATGCTAAATCCTGATCCCAGACAGAATAGCACAGTTGGAAATGGTGATTAATATCTTCATAAGAGTATTGGACAGTGCCTCAGAAGAGGCTAGGTTGACTCCAGCTCCTTCCATGTATGCAGATAAACCTCCCTCTGCAATAAAAGGGGAGAGACAAGCTGCCAGAGAGCTCAGCCTTTTGGAGTGTTCATCTCAGAAAGTAACATGGTGTGAGACTGCTCCCAGTGTGTACCTGGCTTGAATGCCAAAAGCAAGGCAGTGGGTGTTTTGTATGACTTTGAGTAGGACACTCTATGTCCCAGAGTCCTTTTTAATTTAGTTCTTCACCTATACAGAGAAAAATGCCAAGATGTTTTGGGAGGATATATTCACTGACATCATTTAGGTTCTCAGAAATTTTGGTAAAATGGTCTGGCTCATTAATAAGGCAACAATTTCCCAATCATTTGTTTATGACAACCTAATGTCAAGTAATTTGCATCACTGCTAGCACCTCTGACCTTAACTCCATTTTGAAAGCTGTACAGAGTGCAAAGGGGCAATTTCCACAGGTTTAAGTCTTGTGTAACATATCCAGGTTCCAGTCATGGGACCATTTTTTAAGTAGACTTCCCTATTTCCGAAACATCAGCCTCCTTAAGGTGGCTTAAGGCCTCCAAAGCTTAAGGCGCTGCCCTAATGTTACTGAAGGTGATGTGCAGCACAGTACAGCCTGTCAGTCAGGGGATGGCATGAAGAAGTTCATGGCCTTTCCCTGCCCCATCTGTGATTGACACCGGGCAAGTGCAGCAGCTTCACCCAGCTCCGCTCAGCACCAGGCTGTGACCCAGTGCCAGTGGAAAGAGCTGTGACCTCGGGCTGCCAAAAGCAGGAATGACACGTTCACCTTTGTCTTTGTATCTAGTTACATTATGCTCCTTCTCAGGAGGAAGCCAAAAAACAACCTCCTCTCCTGCCAGCTTGTTCATTAGCGGTTAATGGGACAGGCTTGACCCTGTTTCCCCCGCAGCTGCCTCCCCTGTTGACTGCAGGGGGCTTGAGGCATGCATGGCATGCAGGGCCGGGCTATGGGGCTTGCTCTTGGCCAGTCCCAGGTGGAACCGATGACCTGGGATGTTTTTTTCAAGGAACAGCTGCAGGCTGGGGCCATAGCTGGGAGTTGGCTGTGACAGCATATTGTGTTCACAACTGCGGAGTTGTGTGCAAGGGGTGCTGAGATCTTTTCGGCCCCCTGACCTGGTGATAGAGGGTACTTTTGCCCTGTATCTCTAAAAGTTTTGATCTCAGCAGTCATTACTGTGATATTCAGGAGCTCCCAGGTCTAATAGCCTGTCCCTGAGAAACGAAAGTTTCATCTCCTTTGTTGCAAAGGTAACTGATAAAGATGGGGGGCGGTGTGGAGGTGAGGTGTGGATTTACTTCCACTGCAGTTTGTTTTTCTGCTGCTCAGAGTCTGGTAAAATCTCTCTTCTAAATTTTAGGTGCCTGCGGATAGATCCAGAGCATGAGAGTGAAGACAGACCAAGATCCGCACCCATTTCATAGAGCAGCCTTGCTCACTGCCTTACTAGTTCACAGCTCTTCCCTGAAGCTTGTGTTGTACTCCCAGGTTATTTTCATATGCCTCATCTAGTCTTTAAGGCTAGTGGTGAGGCACTGATTCTGACCAAATGGTCTGCAATGGGATTTTCTCTTGGTAAAGTGTTTGTCCCCAGGCCAAGACAAATGAGGCCTCTGTGTTACAGGCTTTCCTGCTGATGACGGTATGGCCAGCCTTCCCATCCAAAGGCATGACCTTACCTACAAACCAGTGGGTGCCACTGAACCCATCCTTCTTTCTGAGGTACAGTTGGCAGGATCCTGCCCCAGTGCCTTTATTTTAAAAAAGAATTTCAGTCTTTTCATTCCCAATTGCAGAAACGTCCAGGAAGCTTCACCTGTGCCTGTGCTGGGTTTCTCTTGCCCACACACTTTTCAGAGAGCTGTTTTGTTCTAGCAGGAATATTGTGAGACCCTTGTGACCAGCCTGCTGGGGACAGAGTGCAGCGGCGACTGGAAAGAAATGACTTTTCGGAGACTGAAAATGTCTTAATGGAGAGCAGAGAGTAAAATGGTATAACAAAATACTGACATGTCATTAACTTCTGCATTATGTCACAGGCAAATTGCTTAGCATCAATATTGTGTATGGTACGGCCTTGCAAACATCCCCTCCAATGAGACTAATTCCCATCAGCTTGACGGCTGAGACCTGATAGTCCCCTTAGCGAGGTATCAATTATTTATTCTGTGCACTCCAAAAGTCAGTGGGTCCCTTTGATATGCAAAATTAGTGTTAAATTAGCTGCTGAAGGGCTACTGCTGCTTTTCAAGTTCCAAACTCAGCTAGAGACATTTCCACCTCATTGCTCCTTATCTCACTCATTTCCTCATCCAGCAAAACAGATTTAAGTGATTGTTGCTGGGGCTGCTTCTTCCCATCTCCACACGCGATTCACTGTCCTGCACCTGTGCCAGTGCAATTTTTTGTGACGGAAAGCAGTAAATCAGGCCATTGAAATGTTAGTGCTCTTCCATGGGATGCTGTCGATGATTTCATCCAGGAGGTGGTTGTCCCAACATTTCTTTCTGATGTTCTTCTGCACAGGTGACTTTTCAGAGGTGTCCTTCTGTAGCCAAAGAGGTTCATTCAAACCACCAGGCAGGGCACAGATCCTGCATAACTGTTGTCCTTCTTTCTCATATATGGCAAACTAGATTAAATTCCTCATTACATTCACTAGCATTTTAACTCGGAATTGATGTAAATAGTTGATTTAAAATAAGCCCAAGAGGAAATATTTAAATATACACTTACTGGTCATTTATATTCTGTTACATTACGTTAGGCTGGAAGATTCATGTGTTTTTTAACTTGATACAGACTTCTCATTAAACAAAATTGTAACAGTTGTTATACTGCAGAATTTGTTCATGCTGGTTAATAGTCAAATATTTTACTTACCTTTAAGAGTGAGTAAAGATAGAAAAAAGTATGTGTGATCTCTTGTGAACTAAACATTTTGTCTATTTCCTTTGAAAATGTGAGGTGAAAACCTCTGTATTTTTCAAATTTTAGAAATATGACTTCAATCGTCTTGATTTTGTCTCAGACCTCACATTTGCAGTGGACTAGTCAGACTGAGAGATAGCTATCATGGTAGCTATTTTAGGTGTATAAAAATTAGTAATCTAAGGATGTGTCTACAACGGAGGTGTTGTTTGCATTGGGAGGATGTTTTGGAAGTACATCCCCCAGGCATCTCCACTTTCCATGCTAGGGTTCACATCATGGCGTAGTCTCAGTGGCACCAGCTGGAATCCTTGTTGATAAAACTCCGTGGAAAAATGTGCCCTAGGGACACATCTGGCGCACTAATAGGATGAGTCTAGAATGAGACCAATGTGTATCATGTAAACGTCAAGTTTTCAGCATCCGATCCTATTGCACTGAACTGCTTGCTTAATTGTACATGGCCTAAGTCAATGCTAATCATCAAAGCTCACCTTCCATTGTAGAGATGTCTGGGTACATCCAAACTAAGTAACTTAGAAAACTCACTTCTTTGCAGTTCATGTTAGAGAATGTGACTCCATCCCAGGCATGCATCCATCTATAGTCCTTTCAACCTACCTACCAGATAGAACCGTGCCTGTGGAGGCAGCTTAGCCTGCTTTCAAACTCCAAAAAGTGCTTTCAGAAAACAGGTATCTGCAAGTAAGAATCTCTGCTCTGCAAAGTGAAGTTGCAGCTCATGAGTCCTGTCCCTCTTGCATCCTGGGAATGCCCAGAAACCTACTTCCTGGCATGTCATGGCATGTTGGCACAAAAAGTAGCTAGGACTCAGAACTTGAGCCGAAGCACCTCCTAATGATGTTGTGTGTACTGGAAAGTAATTTCTGGAACCCAAGCTATGTAAATAATGTCTTCTACTGACCTCTTTCTCCCCTCTCAACTCCCAACCTTATAAATAACTCTTACTTCCCCCTTCAGGATTTTTCCAAAACCCTGGTGAGGCTTTTGGTCTGCCTATTTTTAGCTTTACATTTATTGACAACAGTTTCCTCCTTCTCTGCCTATGCAGGCCGCAATCTAGAAAACACAAATGTTATTCGATTCCAAAATTGACTGTCCATGGACAGATCTGTATAATTTCTGAAGACAAAAAGAGAGTTCATGTTTTTTTTCCAGCACAACTGGCATATACATCCTCTTCAAGTCACTGAGGGAGCCATGTGCTGTCTGCCTTCACAAACTTCTTGAGAGCCAGGAACGTGTTCTCTGATATCCAAATACAATCAAACATCTCTGTGGAAGCCAGCAATGAAGGCTGTCATGCCCATAACTAGGAGTAGGAGGGCAAGATGCAGTTTCGATCACTCTGGTCAAAAAATATTGTCACTAAATGCATAGAAAAACTGCTAGATTTTAATAATATAGATAATTTTTCCCATTTCTAGACAGGCAGCATTGAATCACTAGCCTTGAACTGTGCACATGAACCAGATTTAAAATTGCTATTTAGGCAAATTTCTTGCCATGTGTTTGGATGTAGTGCATGGTAGGCTGTATGGGATCATGCCAGTTTAGTGTATTTGAGAAGTGCAGACAAACTTGTGAAGCTGAATGGTATGCCCATACAGTTTATGAAGGTTAAAGGAAGACATAGAGTAAACATATCCCTTAAAATGTTTCTTTTTCTGATGGCCTATTTTGTTCCTGTTAATCAAAAAGAGGTAAAAAAGCTCAAACCATGTGTATTTTTAGCTGCAGATTTTTATACTTTACAGGGGTAGTCCTTTCTTGTGGGGCAATAATGCAGAAAAATTGGAAAACAGTGATAGTGTCACTTTAAGCCATAAAAAGATAACTGTTGGACAAACATAATCATAAGAACATTTGTGTTTCCTTGATGTTCTGCTTCAGGCACAAAATTTCAGACAAATCTAGCAAGAGAGCTCAAGTGACAGAAAAAGCTGCAAATTGTAACAAGAATTGATTTTTCAGAGGTACATGACATAAGGCGATGTGCTTAAAGTGGGACACATGATTAAAGGACTTGCTGAATCAGAGATTTTGTGTACAAAAGACCAGTTATGCAGCTAACGGGCTGTGCAAATAGACTGTGTGATTTCCTCATGAAGTTGTAACTACATACAGAGGAGCTGTGCATTCATTACTGCTACAACTTGTGTGAACACTGCCCAGGAAAACACAACACGTAGTATGGCAATAGCTCCAAAGATTTTCAACTGTGAATTGAATTTTGACTTCTACCTTGCCTTCACGGGTAAGATCTGCCTTAAAAAGCCAGTAGGTTAGATGTGTTCTATGGTAGATTGATCCTCCAGGACTTGAAGTGATTCAGACACTTGATCTGCAGAAGTAATTGATAGTAGCAATAGGTTGCCATCCAATCTTTGGACCAGTGAGAAGATGAGAATGATAGCACAGTTTGTGGGTGAGTTTCAAGGCTGATTCTTGCCAACAGAGGAGTGCCAGGATGGCTTTTGTCCAAGACCATAGTGGAGAACATGCTCCAGCCTCTCCCAGCATCTTCTGTTTCTTTTCTCATCCCTGCTGTCTTGCCCTGGTCATCTGACCTTTCTGACCTTTCCTCTTTTCCAATCCATGTTGTGTCCATGTACAGGTTGTATAAGTACTACTCTACCCTATATTCAATGAAATCCAGAGGCTTCTTGAGAAGCTTCTAAATTTCACAGTCCATTTCAATACCTGTTTCCCAAGGGTATCCCACTTTGCAGCCTAGTGTTCCTTTAGTGTAGTTCTGTCTGCATGCACAGCATTGTATATGTTCAAAGCAGCACCTTCCACCACACCCACAAATGAATAGCTGAGGCAGACGACAAGGCAGATGTGTAAGACATTTGTGGTATGAAGTGCTACTGAATAAGCAAGCAGCTCTGAACTGATCTGGCTTCTTTTTCCATATGGTCACAGCAAGCAGCATCCTGCAGGGAGCATTGTAATGGTCAAAGCCTGAGCTGACAAAGGCTGAGTAAGTGTAATAATATCTGCAACTTGAAAGAAATGATTGTACAATTCTTGCCAAGAGCAGATGGCAAGATAGTGCTCTTAGCCACAACTGATACTGATCTACTAGCAGGAACCACAGATCTTTATTGCAAACATATCTTATGACGATGCAATCCCTTAATCAAAGAGCCTTGACTGTTCCTCTAGTTAATTCCCCCATCCAGTCGGCATTACTGGGCAGTGTCTGGTATAAGGCTTAGCCATATAAGCAGCTCCTAGATTCCTATCTCGTGAAGATGCTGGCTCGTATCATGCGTTACATCAGCCCAGTCAGATTAGATAGAGAAAGGGGCTTTATTCAGGCTGCCTATCAGCAGTGCCTCACATAGATTCTGTGACTCTTAAAGGATCAAAGGACTGATGAGTGATCCAGATCCCAGACATCATGGCTTCAAGAGATGTACTTGTGGCACAAAAATTAGGCAGCTCCTCTGTTGAAAGTGCCTACCATGGCCACGGCAACTACTTGTCTTATACAGCTTAACATAAACTGTGACTCGGATTTTCCACGAGGGTCTCCTTTGGGAAATTATATGAGTTCAGTGTTGTGATGAGCTCAGAGTAGGTACACAACCAGCACTGCAGGTCAGCTGGTGAGGGGCAACTTGATCAGCTACTACAACTGCCTGCAGTCATGGATGTGTGACCTTAATCTAGACAAGGGAAACTATTTTAGCACAGCTTAGCCAGCTAGAGCAAAGTTATCTGCTCATTAGCCTTCATATCAGTCTGAGCCATATCTTTAAATGTGTGATAACATTTTAATATTAAAAGTTGGTTTTAATATTAATGTTAAGAGCTAGCAATTGGTATACACTATCTAATAGTTTTCACAATAATTCCTTTTGTCCGGAACTAAACAAATACTCACCAGCCATAAGGAAATCACCCCCAGTATTTTATTTTTCCTTCATCCTAGCTTTCCTTTTTGCTATATGTGCACTTTCCTTTCCCACAAGACCTTCAGTATTTATACTTGCTCCAGAAAGCTGTTGCTCCCCAGCATACCATACATAATATCAAGCCTGTGAAATTGGGTTTGTCTGTGACCATTCACTCTGAAGCCAGCAAAGAAAGACATGGGAAAGGTAAGAAGAGAAGGGAAGAAGTATTTTTAAAACAGATGCACCAGTGCTGTTTTAAAATCCACTTTGCCCACTCTTTATAATGGCTAAGGGAATAGTCAGGAGGTGAAGATGCACATTGAGATGGTGTTGGAGCAAACAGTCCTCTCCATGAGGGAAAGAGGATTCCCATGCTCTGCATCTGGGAATGCCAGACCCAGACCATCTCAGTGGGTCACACCTTGAAGTATGGACAGACAAGGTAACTGTGGGGCAGTCTGAATCTGTCCCTATAAATATGCCCCAGGCAATCTCCAAGCACCCATTCTAAATCCCAGCACATGTTAGAAAAATTCTAGTGGCCTCAGGGAGAGTCCAGGGCTCATGTCTGTTTAAAGGTCAACTATGGGTGCCTGAAGCAATGTCAGATTGAGCATCCACCTCCTTTGGGCAGCACTTGTTCCTCACTCGGCTCCTCCGCACACCACCAAACTTGCCCACTCAGCACATGTCATCTTCTGTAACATCAGCTAAAGTGCATTCATTTCTAAAACCCACAAATTAAAAGCAAAAACAGCCTCTGAAATGCCAATTGCACTTTTCATAGGAATGGCTTTTCCTCTCCTATCTGTATTGCTTTTCATCTTTACTGCTGTACTTTTATGCAAACTGTCAGGGCTGGGGGGTTAACAGTTCCTGCTATTTTCTTTTCAAACAGATGAAAATTTTATCCTTGTGGATCAGGTGCAAGCTCAAATACTCGCTGTGCCACCTGAGTGGGAATTCACCTCCAGGGCTGCGGGCAGGGCATTTGCCTTTCCCTTTCCTTAGTTCAGCAGTTCCTACAAATCCAAGTGCTTGTCTTTGATACTCTGCACTCTGGTTTATTAAGATTCACAGACATTACTGTTGCAAACACCGGTGGGGATAGACAGAGTCTTCACATACCAACTGAAAAATAACAAAGTGACATTGACTCAGAAAATGAAACACAATACATCTATGTGAAAACCAGCTGAAAGGCAGATGTTTAAGGGGATGAGAAATCTGGAAAGTCAGAGCTCTGAAGAAGAGTCAGGGGTGGCAGAATGTGAATGATGAACTTTGCAGGGCAATGTGAAAGGAACTGCTGAGAGTGATTTTGACCTGATGTTATGTGGGCGATGTCAGTAGTACGTGCTGGAGCCCGCTGCCTGGTCACTCATGCAGGATGCCAGACCATAAAGCTGAAGACACAGCAGGGTGAGGCATCCCTATGCTGGAGCCAGGCTGCAGCTTGCCTTCCCCTGAAGCTTTTCAGCGTCATACACCTACACTCCAGCAGTCCGAGTAATCCTGTCTTCACCTAGGTGTCTGCTCACCTGCCCATCACTGCTGTGCCACACAATAACTCAGTTCTCTCCCAACACTGGTAGCAGCAGAAGTGCGTCAACTGAATGAGTCCTCTGACTGGCCAGGTCTGCCGAAGCTCCTTTGTGCCTCGTGTTGCAACAAGAGAAATTCACTCAAGCAGAGAAATTCACTCAAGAATTAAATCAGGAGATGTCATTTCTAAATGGTGGTATTCTGCAACACAGTTGTAGGCATCAAAAGGAATTTACCCATCCTCACAGCTGCTGATGGAAAGATTATAGATTCAAATTTAAAAAGTAGATAGCTCATAGTGCCATTACTTTAGGCTAACCTTTCAATATCTCCCTTGTGCTTCTTGAAAATGTTGGAAAGTACACTTCAAAGGGGCATTGATTTCAGTGGAACTCAAAGTAAAGCATGTGCTCAGGAGGTGGGCCAAGGCAGGACCTATAATGTCTTCTTTGAATGGTAGGTCTGGAATATTGTATTTCAAGTGTATTTTGAATGCAAACATTCCTTGGGATCTGTTGTGCACCAGGACAGATTCCCTTCACCCTTCTCAAATGGTGCAAAGAGAACTTTGCTAGTCAAAAACAGCTGGAGAAGCATTGGCCCCATGCAAGCAGACATCTTCCTCTCTTGCCTCCTTCTTTCTCCTACACAACAAAGAACGCCAAACCTTGTGCGTGAGGTCAGCAGAAAGGCTCTTACACACTCCCTGTGCACAATTTCACACACTACAATCTTCTAGTGAAATCAGGCCACTGATGAACCTCTGTGACAGTTGTAGAAGTTAGAAAATTCCAGTGAATTGTAGCCTCAAGGGGCTGCCGGCAGGTTCCCTTTGCTTCCTTCCATTAATCTGGACCCCACACAGAGGGCAAGTACCCTCATTTCCCAGGCTTCCCTTAGGTCATTAAATAAAAGCATTTTTGTGACATGATCAGAACAAAAAAGGAAAAATTGTACTAAAAGACAAGGCAAATGCTTATTCTGTCCCTCTCTTGCACCAAATTATCATATAAAATGAATAAGAGATTTTACACTAGGGTTCTTCTAATTTCTCTTTGTCAGAAGCTCAACATAGGTTGCCTTCTCCTTGGTCTGCCCTTGTTGGTTCCCTCTTTTCACAGCTGAGGTTCTTCTGGTGTGACAAAAGCAACCCTCCGTGTCCAGATGTCTGGACATCTCCCCCAACAGCTTCCCTTTCACCTACATCTGAACCTCTTTCTGTGCCTTTTCTCATCCTTGTGTTGATATTCCTAAAGCTGCATTTCTCATTTTGAAGAAGTTTTTGAATCATTTCCAATGCTAATCTACTTTCAAAAGCAGAACACATGGAAGATGTTATGTATAAACATGGTTCAAGGCTGTTGGTGTAGCTACCTTTGATCTTATCTTTTTTCATACTTTCCTAGAGTAGTCTGGATAATGACATCTTTCTGGTGGATATTTTCTGAGACTTTTTTTGTGACATGATTTTATTTTCCCCGTAAAGATGGAATCCATGATTTTTTTTTTTTCAAATTATTTTGATTTGCAGACATCAGTCCTGTAACTCTTTATTTCAGAGTTCAAGCCTACCAAAGGCTCATTAGTCTTCACTATTTTTTGTTAACTCCTTTGCTGACATCCAGGAAAGCTCTGGGCTCAACTATATTTGAAAAAATCTGAAGATGATTCCGTGTTGATAAACATTCAGTCCCAAGATGTTTGACTGAACAATGTCCTCTTTCTTATTCCCACCATGGTAAGCATGCATCTGGCTATGTGGGGGTCTGAGCATCCCATGGCCCAGATTCCTTTCCCGACTTGCAATTGTTTTGCTGCATGACCTATCTTCGTCATCGGTCCCCACAGCCCTTATTGCTGTCGCCCTCCAGTCCTGGGAAAGGCACTTAACCTCTGTGAGATTCAGTCCCGACCTCTGCAAAAGAAATTGCTTCAGAGCCTGACACAAGGAGTGCTCTGAAAGCTGGAAACAAGCCAGTTTTGCTCATTAATGGGAGCTCAAAGGAGTTAAAATGGAGGCGTTAAAATGGCATACGGTCTCTATAATCCTTCCCGTTGTCTGTATCATTCCAGGCTATCTAGGAGTGGTGCCTGCTACCTGACATGCCTCTTCTCTGGCCCCTAATAAAGAACCTGATGGAGCCACACATCTCCCCACCACTCAGGAGCTGGCAGGGTCGCACACGGCAGGCAGCAGCTCACAAGGCATTTCAGCTTTTTGCCCTGTATTCTCCAACACCCAAATGTTGGTGGGGAAAATATTGGACATTTTCACATGTTTTCATTTATCCCAAGACTTTGCTGGACAAGCCAAGTTCTTCCCAACCGTTCTGGTTGAACAGAACCTTCTGGTGCGCTGTTTCAAAATGTGGATTAAACCACAATTGCCTGCTCTTAAAATTTCCAAAATCCTGCATGAAGCCTTTCCCTACCATGAAGGAAGTTGTCGCTTCCATTTAAGGACTACAGCATATTGCTGCATGTTTCATTTTAAAATGTCTCTTTCCTCCTTGTAACCCCTCATGTTCTCTGAGGCTCATCTCTCCATCCACACAAGGAAGACAAACTTACATGTCATAGTTTCGAACACATGGTTAATAACAACTCCTTCATCTCCAAGGAGCAGACTGAATGCAAATAGCGATTACCCTAAATAATTTTCTATCGATAGTCTCAATTTCTGTATTTGATTATGCCACGTACAGAAGTGGTTCTGCTTTCCCATTAAAGACTGAGGTGAATCAGCTGAAGGAGGGAAAGCACATTTTTAATTTTAGCACTTTAGTACATTTTGAAATTAGTCACAATACTGTTCTTGTGATTCCTCATGTACAGGCTATTATTTATTCATTGAGTAGGGAGTCTTTTCCAATATGAATATATAGTGATACCTGACATAGAATATGTCTTGAAAATTAGTCCACTACAATTTGTTACACTATCAACATACACTTTTAATGTCCTTTTTAAAAAGAATTTATCAGTTGTGCCATCAAGAAATTCTCAATTTCTTCTTAATGGCCACTTATAGAAGCAATATGATGATTTCTATTTTGCTGGATGCCAAAATAAAAAGAGAAAATAATTTAGCTTTCCTTGTGTCCCTTCTGTTTGAGCTAGCTGGGCCCCTGCACAATGTCCTAAAAAATATTTTCTGGTAATTCCACTTCTGGAACTATAAGTGAATGAGGCCACTGAATCTGTGAGAGTACCAAAATATTTTTTGCTATTCAAGCGAAAGGAAAAAATAACAATAATTATTTTAAGTGTCCATTGAGCCATAAAACATCAAAATGAGAGTGAAATCTCAAACAGAGGAACAGTTTCTGAGGGACATAATGATGCTGCTGCTAGACAATTAACTGCCACATATATGCAGACTTTTCTATTTGTATTGTCTTTCTCTTATTCTTTCCTACTTTATTATCCAACTTCAAGTGAACATCAAGTCAGCCCCATCACAAAGGCTAATATTGTGTTAGATGAAAAGTACCCACAAAGATACAACATTCAGGGAATGAAAAACACTGTGAAAAATAAAATCCCACAACAAATACATTTTCTTCCCATTTGAAATACAACAAAAGTGTTGCATTAGCAAATAATCCACTGGTTTATAAAGACGTGCCTCATACTTAAGAGGTAGAAAAAAACCCCTGTATAAACCAACTTGAGGTCAATAAAGTATTACATTACATCTGGATTAAATTAAATCTCAGGATCACAATTTTTAACTTACATTGCCTATTATATTTCAAAGAAGGAAAGACTCAACTTTTAGGGCATCTAATTTCAGCTTGCAAACTGCATATTATCTGCTTTTCCATTTTCCTCCTGATTTTTGTGTCTTTGAAGAGATACTTAAAATATATGAATTAGCCAAGGGTAAACATTATGACCAGCAAGCTCACCAAGAGGAAGATCTTAAAAACCTTACAAGATAGATGAGAAGTGCTACACACACGACAGTATTATTATTCTTTCCATCAGGCCATTTACTGCTCTTGATCTATGACAGAGCTCCCACTGATATCAAATGAAGTAGTACTCATTGAACCAGAGGGTAGAAAATGCTTTTGCAGGAGGAAGATTTTATTTCCTCACTCCCTGTCTGACAGAGAGTTGATCCAAGTGTAAATTCTTGAGCTGGGGAGTTTGGCGTGGCAAAGTCAAGGCCTGATCCAAAGTGGGACTTGGGCACCTTCTGGACAGGAGATGTGATACCCGAATGCTTGAGTGGCCACCTGCCAGCTATCTCTGATGGTCCAAGTTAGACAGCTCCCTTACCCACACAGGATGTTTAGGCATGGATTCGATGCCTACAGATAGGCTGGTGAACCCAGGGCACAGGCTCAGGATTGTCCGTGGGTAGAGGGAGGGGAGGTGGAAGAGTTCAGGCAGAAGGATGGAAACTGTGTGTGTCATCAGTTCTCAGCAGCCCCTTCTTCCTGCTGCTACACGTGGCAACCACTGGTTCACAGGCCATGGTCCTGCACCTGGTGGGACTGAAAGAGCTCTCCAAAAGGTTCCAGTGCTTTTGGTGGTAAGCCAACAGCCAAGGGACAGCACACTCCCCAGGGTAAGGGCATTTAAGTCCCAGCTCCTCAGGAAAGGGAATCACCATAGTCCTCATCTGCAAACGAAGCCACTAATGGAAAGGGAGATGCAAGATTTTCAGGGCCAGAAGAAAAGAGAGATAAAATTTACAGGCACTTGGGAAGTCCCTGTTCTCAGGAGTGTCTCTACATTTAACCTCCACCAGCCTTTACTTCTCTCAATGAGAAGAAATGTGGACACCATGGCAGCGGCCAACTGAAGCCACTGAGGTTGAGTCAGGAGTACTCAGGGTCTGGGTCTGGTCCTTGGGAGGCTTCAAGGACAGGAGCTCGCTGAGGAGGTGCTGCAGCTGGTGTCGGCTGGAAGGAAAGGCTCCCCACATGAGGCTTTTGGATGCAGCAGTAAGGAGCACAGATCATACAATAAAAATGACCACCAGATATTCCGAGCCCTTTAAAGACCAGCCCAGAATACTTGCATGAACTCTAAACCTGGCACTGTGCAGAGCTGGACACGGACAAAGCAGTGAGGGGGAATCACAGTGCAGCGGCACAGCACCGCCCCACACCATACCCCTTGGGCTCCAGGGATTTTCAGGCCCAGCAAACTCTCTTAACCCCCTTTGCCCTTTGAGTCATGTCTGATTTATACTCATCCCCCACATGTAAAACATTTGTTTATTTCTGTAATATATTAAAATACAGTAACATTCCATACTTGGGGGGGAGCTTAGAGGGAGAGTAATGACTTACACATGTACTGTGCTACATTGGATCTTTTCCAGTATCATAAATAAGAGAGAAAGCAAGATTTTACAGCTCAGCCATTAATAAGAACAGTCCACTATCACATATGGAAAAACACTTTAGTCAGTAAAAGCTGACACAACACTGATGGCATTTAGCTGTCCAGTATGAATCATCTTCATAGAATAAATTCCAAGAGAAAATATTGTATCATTAGCTGATTTGTAACCTTGTTGCAGGCAGCTGCAAATAAATATTTGCAATGGTGTGCTCTAAAGCAGCCTCGCACGGCTCTAGAAATGAGTTAATTAAACTGTAGATGCTGGACAAACACACTCTATCAAGGGTTAAACCTTCTATGTATTCCTTTGCATTACCCGCAGGTAACCCCTTTTGTGCTTTTCCCCTCCTCTCCATCACAGGTGGTTTGCAGAAAAGAAAACTGAACAAGCAGTGCACAGGAGTCAGTGCTGTTTTAAGAAGTGGGCATAACTTGTAACATCTTCATAGCACAAAAATGCCAGAATCCTTGGGAAGCCACTTAAACACTGGAATAGAAATAGTCTGAAAGGCAGAAATGAAGGTTCAACAACCATCCAGCTCCCATGTTTGGGTTAGAATCTTGGAATCATAGAATGGTCACGCCCATGTCTCTACTCCCCACTCCCGGATGGTAAAACATCATCTCTTTTTTTCATGTTTCTGCTGCTAACAGAAGTGCTCTTCCGTCTGTCATACAAAATTTCTCTCTGGGCTTGTTTCTGGACCATACTCGCCAGTTATCTTCCTTTGCAGTCTTGTGAAGCACCAAACCTGCTCTTGCTGCCCTGAGGCACCTATGGCAGCACTGCTGGAAGCCTATTTGAAGCAGGCTTCCTCCATGGAGTATGTGGCTCTAAGGGATGGCTCAAGTCTGAATCACCCCAAAAGCAGTTTTTTCTCACTGACTTGGGTGACTAAGCTCCAAACTCAAGCACCTCTACAATGTGCCTAATTTAGGTGGTGAGGGTCTGGCTGCTAGCACCTGTGTGGAATGCAAGTGCCTAAACACCAGTGTGGATCCCAACCTTTTGGCCTTGCCTAATAAGATAGTTAAACTTTATGCCTGCCTACACATGCAATGCTGTCAGTAAAATAAGAGCTCAGAATCATCAATACTTTCCGTAACTAATCATTAACATTTCTTGCATGCATTTACCCATGCCTTAGAAGAATCAAAGGACAAGTTTTGCATAAACATATTAGCAGAAACATCGTCACTAAACTGCTGATTTTCTTAAGGCTCAGTGCATTCCTTTAAAGAGCCTCCAAGTTGTGCCACTCTGAGACAGCACTCTCCTTTGAGCGCAGTAGCTTGCACCTCTGTAAGAGTATGCAAAGCCTGAGTCTGAGATAAGACTACACCTGGGGCTTGTCTTTTCTCTTTTCACTAACTTATTCTTTTAAGGCTATTTCCTCTTTTTAAACTAATAAAGAGGGAATGGAAAAGACGATCTCGCCCACAGTGAGCACTAATCTTCAACCTGCAGCGAATAGCAAAGCAGGCAATGTGCTTGCCACCCCTGTTATGTGTGTTTTGGTGATACCTCGGAACTCTGGGACCAAATCTTTTGTTCCATTGAGCCTGAAGAATGAGTGAATTCAGCTGTCCATGATCCAGGGTAACAACGGAGTTGGGTTCACCAAAAACAAAAAATGCAGAAAACAGGGGTAGTGGGAAAGAGTTTGCTGGGAACCTGAGCTTTATGTAGCACAAAAGCAATTCTCAGATATGAGGTGACCTTGAAAGCCAGTCAGCTCATTTTCACATGAGCTAATTAGCCCAGGTGGCTCCTGCATGGGAAGGAGCTCATGCCTGTGTGTGTCTAACCTGCACCTCGGATAAAACAATAGGAAATACTAACTCTGTGCCAAAGGCCTAGATGCAGAGTAGCAATAGATGGCAGAAGAAGAAAAAGGGAAGGGATATAGCAATAACACACATATTTCTTCATGGTGAACCTCCATCTCAGCTTTCTTGCTGAGCCCAGCACATTAGGACTGTCCTGCGGTGGACAGTCAACCGTGGGCTCTCAAATGGTTATTGTTGTAAGTAGTCATCATCCCTGCAGCAGAAGCACTGAAAAAAAGCCAAGCCAAGCATCGCTGAGTAGCTGTGGTAATCATGGGAGAAGTGCTGTCTCTGAAGTGCTGTATAGGTGACAAAAACAGGAACAGATAGGTTAGGAATGTAGACAAAAGTAAATAGGTGAGTCTCTGGGGCCAAGCCATCTAATTCAGTACAAACTCATTTGAACCCAAGCCAGGAGACTGCTGTCTGGTGAACCTGTGGGGACTGTCATGATCTCAACCACTACCCAAAAAAAGAGTAAAAAAACTTGCAAATACTGATTTTGTTAAATAAGAGAGCTACAATGACTTCCTAGCCCTATCACACTAGCACTGGGAATTTCATCTGCACAGAGACTGCAGAATATTTCGGACATCTGAAGCCTCTCCGTTCCTTTTAAGTTCAAAGCTTTGCTCTGCAATAGTCGTACTAAGAAGGATGCAGCAGTACATTTGCTTGGATATATAATTATATTCGGACAAGGTTTCCATATAAGGACATATTATTGATTAAATTAACAAAATTATTTTTCTTCTCAGTCATCTCTATATTTTATGCCAGACTTCAGATTTATTTTGGATACTGCCAGCAGGAAACTTTGTTAGTGAAATAGAAAAGGGAATTGTGTAAATTCTTGCATTACACTAAAGAAAAGATTCCTGAGATTTGCATCCAAATCATATTGGATTTTTGAGACCTTTGAGGACTTAACATCTCTTTGTTCCTTATCAACATATAGTAGGAAGGAACAAATTAGCTTCCCAGAAATTGCCTGATGGTTCTAATACCATTGATGCCACAGGAAATGTCAAGCAAATCAGTCACCATATTCCAGAGGAATTACTGCCTGTGAAGCAGGCTATTAGACACTCAGCCTTCCTGCACACCACTTTGCAAGAATATAGAAGCTGGGGATTGACAGGAACGTATCAGTTTTTCACCCAGACATTTTCTTCACAAACGTTGCCCAGCTAATTCATGGGGTAATTGCTCCCCTTCCATAACTTATGCAATTTGTTAGGTGCCTGAATGCTCTCCTTCTTTGATTAAGAGTGCGAACTTTGAGAGACAGAAACAATATTCTCTTTGTCTTTGTGCAGCACCACACACAAGAATAGGACTTGATAGGTAATTAGAATAATGACCATAATGGCTTAGCAAACAGAATGAACTCTTGACTTGCTGTAGCTATTAAAGAGGGTGCTACAGAATCGAGGTCGTTGTCTCAGCAGGTTATCAGCAATTTAACAACAGTGCATTGCACATGATTTTCATCTCTGCGATAGCCAAGCATGCAGTATATTCTTTATGAATCTAATTGGAACAACTACAAATCACGCTTTCAGGTCATTTGGATAAATAGAGATGGGTACCAGAAATATTGTCTTTCCTCTGGCCAAGTAATAAGTGAGGTGATACCAAGGATTGGTTCAGGACCTTTGATCTGTAATCCATTAAATAAAATTTATACCTCCTCTCTGGTGAGAAGTATTGTTACAAAACCACGTGGATAGTTTCTGTGATGTCTGTGATGACATTTGCTGTTTCTCATGGAATCAACAGTTTTAATAATTCTGCATGTCTAGATAGAAGTGGAGAAGAGGGGTGACTCTCTTTCAAGCAGGGATAACTGCATTCAAAAGGAAAGGCACATATATTTTGAATTCTTGAGCATGGTGGCTTCATCTGGAAGTTAATGCTTGATAGGGCATGCTCTAATTATCGTGATTTGGATATAAGGTAATGGGAAATTGGCTGTATTGCCAGAGTCAGAAAGTGGTGGGCAGTGGTTCAGAGTCCAGCTGGAGGAGTTTGTCAGGTTTTGGTTCAGGAGCTTGGCCTAACAACAGATTTGCCTCATCAGTGAGGTCACCAGTGGTACGAAGTCAGGGGGAGCAGTCAATAAGCTCTAGAGTGGGGCCATCATGCACAGAGGCCTAAGGAGGCTGGAGAAATGGTCCAACAGGAACATTATGAAGTCAGAGGAAATGCAAAGCCCTCCCTCTTGGGGGAATAACCCTGTGCACCAGTGGAGGCTGGGAGCAGACATCTGGAAAGCAGGACCTGGAGGTCCTGGTGGCCAGCGAGGAGACCGTGAGCCAGCAGCAGAGGAGATCAGCATCACCCTGGGCTGCCGGAGCAGGAGTGCAGTCAGCCCAAGATCTTCCCTTTGCTCCTTGTGCTCCATGTTGGATTGGCAGTCGCGCTGTCCATGAGCTGGTCTGTGTATGCAAGCATATTACATATTTACACCATCCATCTGATGCTAGTCTGTGTGTGCCAATTTTCTTCTAGTTTTGTCAGGTGCAGTCTCTGCTCATGCTGGGTTACTCCTTAACTCATCCTGGTGGGTAAGGAGGAGAGAGAGCTGTGCAGCAGTCTGTGCTCACTCAGCCTGCAGATTCCTTTTGTACGAGCTAAGTTTGGGCACAGAGCTCTTAAATAAGCTCTTGAACTTTCCATTCCCTTTTTGGGCTAGATTATTGCAGAGGCTGAAGCAAATAACTACCTGGCTTCTCTCATCGGAGGGGACGTTTAGCATCTTGCAGACTTCAGATACACAATCAGAGAATCACAGAAAGGGTAAGGTTGGAAGGGACCACAGTGGGTCATCTGGTCCAACCTCACTGCTCTGATAGGGTCATCCTGGAGTACATGGCACGGGATTGCATCCAGTGGGTTATTGAATATCTTCAGTGAGGGAGACTCCTCAACCTCTCTGGACAAGGTGTTCCAGAGATTACACATCTCTGGTGTGGAGAGCAGGCCTGTTTTTGGCTGACATGGGAATTTGTGCTTATTGCTCATGTGTGAAACAGGAAAAAACCCCTCTATTCATATCTACCACCAATGGGATGTCACAAAAAATATCAGACAAATGAGGGACTTTATAACAAAACCCAGTTGAGACTTTTGTTATGGTCAAATCAATCTCAGTTTTAACAATTCCCTGCAGCTTGTACATGCTTGTGATTATGGTGGGCATGAGTGTGGTCACTGACTCCAAACACTGCCGTCCATTTGCATACCCCAGCTTGGAGACATTCAGTTATAAACCTCAGATCTGTTGAGATTCTGCAAATGGGAGTTAGCAAGTGCAAATGCAGGGAAGTGGAAAGCATTTAAACCCACTTGGGTATGCGTGCATAAACCTTTTATGGCACACCAACAGTCTGCAATTAAGTGAAAGGAGGAAAATCTAGACTGGCCCCATGATTCAATAACAACGTCATTTTACAGAGTATAGGTGGACTTCAAAACTGTCCTCAAGAGCTGGGGCGAGAAAGTAATTCACTTTTATACGCACACCAGACCAGTGCACTTTTTTATGCACGAAAGACCCTGTCTGGCCAGTTTAAAGCCTTAGCTTGTACCTAGGTGTAAGGTGCATGGTTTCATCTGCTCAAATGTGAACTGTGGATGCCTATGTCTGACATTGTCTGGACTCACACAAGAGAGAAATGAGTGAAACAGATCAGGAGAATGGCTTCCTAAAAATGCCCATCCCTGTCCATTTGACTAAGAAGCGTGTCTAGGTCTGATGAGTAACAGATTTTATTAGAAGATGAAGAGACTTGAATAGTACCTTAGTTCCTTGCAGAGCCATTAATGTCAGTTCTTAAAGGATTCCAGCAGGAGAGCCCGTGTTCCAGTACAATGGTCTACACTCAGGTGATGTCTCTTTGGCTTGCCCTTGCTGTGGGTCTTCTTCTGTTGACTTTGGACAACAGCTTCAGTGGGTGCCTGCAATATCAGCACCAGTTAAGTGCCTGAAGGAGGCAGGCCACCTCCCAGCCACTGCCAGTCCAAAATGAAGCTAAAAGGAGAGCTTTATCAGCCATTCAGAGTCATAACTTGTGTATGGGATATGACCCAGCAAGACAAGTTAAGAACCAGAAAAAGTCAGAATTATAGCTGGAGTTACTGGAAAAGCCCACTGTCCATTGATGACCCAGTCCTTTAGAGCATTTGCCACATATGTAGCCCTTTATTCAAGGGGTTAAGTGGTTTCTTTGACTGTGCATGCCTGACAAGGTTTGCCGGTTTGCATCTCTTCTCATTCACTGTGCTCAGCAGTTTGTTACAGCATCCTCTTGAGTGCAAATCATACAGTAAAAGTTGCAAAAGTAGTTTCTACCATAAAGCCTTGCTTTCATGGCATGCCAAAAATGTTGCCTTTTCAGATGGGGCATCCCAAGGTTGATTGCAATCCAAAGGTCAACTGAAAAGTCAGACCGAAAGGATTTGGTTAGTTTTGAGCTGTGATTGTCCCTGTATGTGATGGGAATTCACTAATTTTCAACTTCCTCTACTGTCCTCTGAAGCATGTACCACAGACCGGTGTGGTAAAGCCCTGATATGGGATAACACGAACCACTAGGATGAGCTGATGGATCAATTATTTTGTTCTGGAAACCCTGTCACATTTATAAGCATCGTTGTGAACCCAGGACCAAACCTTAAATGGCAGGGAAATTGAAGTCTAGGCATTTTTTCAGATCTTTCCTGATAAGGCTGCATATGAGACACTGGCTTGTTTGACAGCATGATCTTTAAGGCAACATCACTTACAAAGCGTCTTTAGACATCATGTCCTTCCCATGGAAATCAGCAGTCATTCTAAAAAGACTTAAAAATGGCTTAAATGCTTTAAGCACCTAGAAGACTTAATAAGGATTTAAGTTGGCTCTAATGCTTACATTGTGCTACCTTAAAGATTTAAGGCAGCTTAAATGCTTATGTGCCTTAAGAAGTTAGGGTAACAATGCTTGTCTTCACAAAGCCCAAATAGTCAGGATTTATTTGGTGAAACACTTCAGGGAGGTCTTCAAATTACTTCTTTTCTGAGGCTACTAGAGACATCTTCATAAAGAGTGATCTGGCAGTACCTTCTTAGAGCTTTGTCTGTCTCCCTAAATATCTACCACTTTTGCCTGGCACCCAGCCCCTCAGTGTTTAAGGTTTATCCCATCCAAGCAGGTACAGTGCTGCATGCCTGAGAAAAGCTCTCACCTCCCTCTTGTTCCTATGGGAAACTGAGGGACTGTGAAGCTGAGGAATTTGCCCAAGATGACATAGGAAGCCTGATGTAATGCAGAAACTTGAACTTGGTCTCCTACCCACCAGGTTCTTTGGGTGCTGGGTCTTCCTCCAACCATAACAGCTGTACTGTCTTCCTAACACTGGTTTCTTTTCTTTGAAAGCATGACCCTTAACTCAGCTCCATGGGCAAGAATGAAACTTCACTGATGGGAGTTTGGACTATTATTCCTCTAACTTAGGGCAGCCCCACTTCTGCGGTACCCTTCTGTTTTCATGTGCCCAGAACCCATTTCAACTTTAACCCCAGTCTCTCTCCCCTTTCTGCTTCATCATACAGAAGTCATGAAGGCATTTTTTGCCATCTGGGTGGAGCATCTTCTGAGAATTTTTCTCTCCTCTCTGAGAAGCCTGCTCTCCTCAGGAACTTTTCCTCCTGCTGGAATTTGGGACTACAAACTGGACATAGACCTGGGCAACCAGCCCTGTTTCGGCATGTGGCTTGAACTAGATGATCCCCAGAGAGCCTGTCCAACCACAACCATCCTGTTATACTGTGATGTGTCCCACATGCCTCAACGTCTCTAAGTATTCTCATGTAAGCTTGTTTCTAGTGCCTAGTTTTACTAGCTGACAGTGATATTCCACAATATCTGTTGGATAATGATTGCAGACAGCCTGGAGAGAAGAGCAAACATCACAGATGCAATGGGTTCAGGAGGCACAGCTCTGGGAGTAATCACTGGCAATCATCCGTGTTTGCATGCACTTATTTGGAGTTACAAAGCCACTTCTTCCCCTTCTCTGACAAGTTCTTTGGCTTGCTCTTCTCAGAAATCTTTTATGTACAGCAATCAGTGGAGCCCCACAGAGCAAGTTTGCCTCTAGACACAGACAAAGTGCATGGATACTCACAGGAGAGGGCTTTCTTGAAGCAGGTAGGAGGGAAGGGTCTAGCTCACAGTCTGGGACCCGGCTCTTCATTTTGCCTGTGTCAGAGCCCTGGAAACCGAAGAGGCTGCTATTGATGCTGCTGAAGGAGAGGTTGGGATGTAGAGATGACAAGGGGTGCAACATTCCACAACAGCAGGAGCTGCACTGCTCAGCAGTCATGACCTATTGGCAGATGTAGGAATCTCAGCTCTCCTTCTAGACTCCTCATTGCTTTTTTCCCCCTTGACACTGCATTCAGCCTCGGCCGGGCCTCTGTCCCTGATTCTTGCAGTAACAACATTCAGTTTTGCATGTAGTGCTGCATAGATTAACCTGGTACTGCCTCAGATTGAATTTACTGGGCCAAATGCAGCTCTGATGCATGAATGCTTTGCTTCTTACATCGTTCCTCTGCAGCATTTCTCCCCGAGGCCAACAGAGCTATACCAGTTCAGCCAGGGGCACATTCAATGCACTGAAGTTCATTCATTAGAAGTTTGTTCTTCATCCCTGCCAGTTCAAAGGCAGGGGGATGGAGAAACGCTTGGGTCTGCACAACCAATTTGCTGTTGCCTGGCTGGCTGCTGAAACAGCACAGTGCAGAAAGCTTCCCATGGGATTAGCCATGCATTCAGTGTGCTGGGAGTTCTCACAGTTTTTAGGATGGGGAAAGCATCCTTACAGGCAAC
The DNA here is from genome assembly GCA_013396735.1 of Grallaria varia. Taxonomy (NCBI): domain Eukaryota; kingdom Metazoa; phylum Chordata; class Aves; order Passeriformes; family Formicariidae; genus Grallaria; species Grallaria varia. The sequence goes on along the minus strand of VWZG01002506.1, from coordinate 161,797 downwards.
GGGATGTTAACAGAGCCCAGCCAGACTGCCCCAGCAAGGACATGACTTGCTCTCTGTGGACACCACAGGCAAGGGTTTTTCAATATTGTTTGGGCCAGAGCATTTATGCTGAATTTGGTTTGTCTATGTTGTTTTGAATATGCTACCAAGAAATGGCCCTTTTCTGGCTTTTCTCCAGCGCCTGGGACACGTCCTGTTCCTCCACCAGGCCACAAATGGAGAGTTACGTGGAAAGCACTGGCATCATGAATAGCCACAGCACAAATTCCTTGTGTCAGGTCTTCTGTAACTTATGTCCATTTTGTGCCAAATGGCACTGGGAACTGCTTTTCTTCAAAGGGAAGGTGTCAAATGTAAGACAACAATTTGGGTATGTAAATGGTGTATGTACAAACTTTCCCTTATTTAATTTTAGTTAATATTTAATAATTGCCATAACTATAATAAGATATCTTCATCTTTACTGTTAGTGTTTCACTTTAAGGTTACCTACCACTCTGATATGACTAACTTTTCCTGTCTTTTTTTTTTGAGTAAGCAGCTTTGGAGGAGCAAGCAAGTGGTGAGCACAGATGCTTATCATCATGGCCTTATTTTCTGTGTTTTAACATACGAGATAGACATCCACTGTGTGGGCTGGGTAACAGGTGAGACACATTCAAATAAATATATACACACTGAAGAGGAATGTGGAAACTCTCCTCGGGTTTATTTAACACAGTACAGAGCTATGAGGTTACTACCCATCCAGAAAAACTAGAGAAACTAGCTCCAATCTTTTAGAAAAGAGTGCATGAATGGGGCTTTGACTGTTATAAAAAGTAATGGCAAAAAGCGAGGGCTCTAAATAACTTATTGCCTTCAAATGTCTCTGCTAAACTGCATGAGTTGGGAACCAGTTTCATTTTGAATAGTGCCTTTCATGCAAATCACATCTCTGTATGCTTCAAGGCTCTAATGGAGTGTTATGACCAAAAGAAAAAGAAGAATCGGAGATACGAGCAACTGTGGGTTTAGATAAGCTTTGAGTAAGATGGGAGAGGCAGTGAAGTGGAGAGCTAATGTCATCTCACAGTAGGGGTCAAGAATTTAAGCTCAGGGTATGCAGGATGGGTGGGCCCAAGAGGAATGCCAAATGATTTAAAATAGCAGAAGGAGCTAATGTACAGGATGAGCTGCCATGGGAGAGAACACAAGCAGCTGGTAGAACAAGATTTTTTGCCGTCTTTTGTTCAAATGAGTTACAAAAGGCAAGGAAAAATACTCAGAAGCGAATGCAGAGGGGACAAATCTGTGCAGACTTCTTAACTCGGTTGTTAGATGGGCTGTCTTCTGGAGCATGCTGCTGTGTGATTAGTTCTTGAATTAATTAGAAAAATAACAAGTGGCCCATCCTCTTTGTGGTCAGTGCTCTGAACCTCATTAGTGCCAGTGCACAGCCCATTAGCAGAGGACTTGCAACATCAAACCCTCCAAAGGCTTGCTGGTGAGCAGAATGAGATCTGTGAGCCTTTAGCAAGCGTCCCAGGGGATAAACACTTAAGCCTGAAAGGACTGGACAGCGTGGCATGCAGGAAGGAATTCATGGACCATCTAGGCCAATGGACAATACCAACAAATTTCGCCAAGCTTGCTTTTTTAATCCCACCGGAGAGCATTGGCATTGCTTTGAACTAGCTGATGCTCATGTCTCAGGATGTGCTGTTTCCCAAGGGCCAGCAAGAGGGAACTTGCAAACTGCTGATAGCCAGGCAAAAACCCTCCATGCAGTAATGTTTGGCTTCGCAGCTTATTTTCTTACAATGATGGTTATAGTTTCCCCCTGAATTTTCACACGTAACTACATTAGTATAATGACTCATGCCTGTGTATTTACAAAGAAACAGGTCCCAGAGGAGTTTATGGATTTGTCATCCCAGTGCTGAATCTCCAAAGACGATCCTTCCAGATCATAATGAGTTACTGTATCCGCTCACAGAGACAACGCTTGTTCAACTTTTACAAAGGAGTGAATAAGAGTCATGTGTATTGCAATCCTTCTGCAGGACTTGATGGGCAGTAGCAAGGGCTGGGTTCAAGTGTAAGGGCACCACTACAAACAGTCCACTTTGAGCTCAAGGTCCAGCAACATGGGAAAAACAGATTAAGCTGTCTGATGTGCAGTCATTCTCAAAACATTCCCAAATGGGAGTCAGATAGGTAACAGGAAGTGCACTTATCAAAAGGAAACAAAGGAAATTTGAATGAGGTAGGTGAACAGCCTTGTAATAACGGATGTCTAAGCTGTGACACTTTCATTTTCTCTTGCTTTGGAATATAACTGCTTGGCAGATTTCCTGCTCCTGCGTAACCATCACGGGTAGTTTCCGAGTTAATCTTGCAGGGTAGCAAGAACTTAGCCGTGAGTTTATGCTCTGCCCTGTGGCCTTTGCTGCTGGTTGCTCCAGCAAAGATGCTACAGTGTCTTCCCTTTGCAACTCGGATGCTTTCACCGTGAGGTTGGGCTGGGGGACCTAACTCTGCTGCTGTGGCCATTGGACTTCTCATTTCACCTGAGGGCAACAGAGCTGCCCTGGGTTTGGCTCTGCTGGCCTGTGGGAATTTCTGGGGCTTCAGGGGGATTCATGGGGAGAGCGCTTTTGCTGGGGTTTCATCTAGCAGCTTTGCATGTATTTTCATTGTCTAAAGAGAAGCTTTTAAAAATAGGAATTTATTTGGCTTTGTGTAGCACGTGCACTGCATCTCCATCTGACTGCACAGGTTTGCTATGGACATAGGTCCCAGTCTACTAGTTAAAGCAATTGAGGTATTTGCTTCCAGAAATGTGTGGTGCTAGGAGAAAGTGAAAAGATCCTAGAATCTGGTACATTTGGAGTACATAATTCATGGAAATTTTTTTCCCCCTGCTAAACTCAGGCAATTACTGATTGGATCACACCTTGAAGTAAGATGGCTTTTAGAACACTTTTTCTCTTGACATACCTGCTGGCCTATTAGTCTTGTAAATGCCAGCTGTTCCTGGAATTCAGCTGAATTATCTCTTCCAGGGCTACCTTATGAAAATCATTCCTGTGTATGAAATATTTTCTGTTAGTATCATGAGAGAAAAAAAGAAGTCACACACCTGTTGACATGGCCCTGTATGCAGGCAGAATGAAAAAACCCATCTGCTTAGTTATGGTGATGGAGGTGCATGTTGTCCTGAAAAAGCAGTGTTTCTTTTGGGGATGTTTATGCCCATCATCTTTCATTTTCATCTGATGTCACTTTGCTCTTGTATTAAATAAAAGGAAATAATGTGTTCAGCTGAAATTCTCTGTGCTTCTTCAGCTGACATATTTTATATTATCTCAAGTCATTCTGTCAGATTCCTTCATATTTACCATCACTCTCACCTGAGCCTTTTCATCTTTCAGTCTCTTCTGCTCCTCAAATCTTGTTATTGCTCTTTCTAGACTCCTTCAGACTCTTTTGACCTCATCTCTGAAGTGCCTCACAGGTTTTTCTAGTTTCAATTAACCTGGACAAATTAATGTCTTCAGCACATTTCCTCTTCTCTTCCCCTCCTCCTGCTCTGCCCACTAGGACACCTGTAACCATGTGCTGCCTTTTGCCATATTGCAAGTGAACTCTTACTTTACACTCTCATTGGCAATTTTTGTCCATGACTAAATTTTACCCACGTGCCTGTTCAGTTTCCTGAGGAGCATTTTTTTAAATCTGGTTTTGGATCAGTTCTTCTCTTTGCTGCAGAGGACCTAATAGGTGATGGGAGAGGCACAGCCTGCCCTCGCTGAAGCCATGCTGGCCTCATATATTCACCACGTTGTTTGAAAGCAGTGTTCCACTTATCAGTTCAGCCAGTGCTTCCTGTTCCTGATTCAAGACTTCTGGTCCACAGCTTTTATTTTCCAGACTGGTACAATCTGGTTTCTATTTTTCACACTGGTACTGTGCTTTGGAGGGTCTTAGCAGTCCAGAGAAAAGTATCCCAAATTCCTTCAGAACTTAAGGGGGTTGTTTTTACTGGCAACTCAGTCTTGTATTGATTCAAGTCCTTGGTTCTCTGTTATGTGGTGCAGGAAGGAGGAAAAAAAACAGGGGCCTGCTCCTCCAAAGTGCTTGGGCTTTCAGGTTGAGGAATTATATCTGAGGTCCCGCCTCAAAGGTCATCCCCAGAGAGCTTGGGATGGTGATGGAGAGTGCTTCTGGAGGGAGAGGCAGCTGCCCAGAGGGCTTCTGCAGAAGCAGCACCTGGTGGTGATCAAAGCCCTTGGCTCCTCCTGGGACCAAGGAGGACTCAGGCCAACACAGAGGTGAGAAAAGGACTGACAAGTGTTACCAGGCTTTTTTGGAAAGACAGGCCACATTTGCTTCACCCAATTCATTCCGTCTGTCATGGTCAATGACAAACTCTTACCAATTCCTCATGTGTTGTTTCTTTCAGCCTACCACTTTTAACCATTTCTCCTGATGAGTTTACACGTATTGAACTGGGTTGGGGATATACCAGCATCAGTGGAAAACCCATGACTGGAAAGATGCTGCATCAAGGTTTCTTAGTGGATGCACACAAAGGATAGAACTTCATGAGAAAAGGAGCTCTTTAGTGTCGTTTGTGGTTGTGCTCGTAGGAACAAGGGGCACAAGCCAGAACTTTGGTGTGATAGCTGGGATTTACCAACTAGAGACTCTCACGCAGAGCAGTGTATCCTGTGAGACACTTTAGGATAGAACACTTTCCCACAGAACACAGCGGAAGCCATCCAAGGATGTTCCTGCTTTAACTTTATAATTTCTGTTAATATAAAAGTCAAAGACACAGAGCATTGAACCAATCCCTTGACCTTGTGATGGCCCATGAGGGTATGCCGATGTCACGACTGCCCTTGTGCTGGGGTAATGACAGACAATTTAGCCCTTATTTGTAAGTTTTTAGAACCTAGCCCTATGTACACCTCCTGATTACATGGTTGTTGCAGTATAGGATTGTGCTTTTCTCAGTAAAAAAGAAATGCAATTCTGACTAGTCAAGAGTCTCTTTCTGTGAGACAGACACAGAGGGTTGGTACAAGGAATGGAAACTCCTTGTTGCTGTAGTATTCAAAGGTTTTGGCTTTGCTGCATGTCGATAAATGACTGCAATGTTCCATCAGGCCAACAGCATGGGGAGTGAGAACAGTGTATGACCAGATAATTAAATGTCTTGTCTTTAATTAAGAAACAAAGTGTTTTTCAATACAGACTGCTAAACTAAGCACTCTTGCTCGTCTAACATGCTTTTGGGGCTGTGCATGGTATTCTGTGGCAAGTGATTGTGTGGGGATTTTGCTGGATGCAAACACTGGGGAAAAAAATCGCTTATCCTGCTGTTCTGGCTTACTCATCCCAGATATAACTTTTCCAGTTCTGTTGAGAGCCTTAGAGACAATGGGTGACCCCATCCAGCGGTGCCCTCAGTCAGCATGAAGCAGAAACCACCCATAGGTATTTCCTCATAGGCTGGGATATTTATGTCAATCCCGTGTCCCACAGGGGAAGGAGAAAAACCATTGTCCACCTTCTTCAGGGAAAAATGTGCTGTAGGCCACAGAGGAGCATTCCCCCGGGCTGGCTTCAACATATAGATCTTCCACTTGGCCGCTCTGAATTGTTCAGGAAGATCCTCCAGGGCCAAATGCAAGATTCTGGAATTTGAAAATGAACTGTGCACAAAAATCAAACCTCTTCCTAAACTGGCCTTTTACATTATGAGTTACATGGTATCAAGCATTTTATTTTATTTTATTTCATTTTATTTTAATGTTGTGCAGCAAAATTGGCCAAACCACCAACTAAAGTAATTAACCTCTGGAAGATAAACAGGATACAGAAAGAAGAGAAAACAGCCAACAATAAAGGACAGTTATCTTACTAATCTACTATAATTCTTTGCACATCTCAGCAAATAAAAGCAGAGGTACCATTTTATCTTGGATATTCGTGAATGAGAAGTACAAAAAGCAAAACCCATGGAAGGGTTAAATAGTGAGATAACAAAAATTGCTAATTATGCTTTACTTCCAGATGAGTGAAGGCTGTAGGGAATTATACAGGGACTTAACAGCTCATAGTCACCAGAGCAGCACAATGCTATATGAAGTCCCCAGATGCCAAAGGCAGCCTGATGCGTGCTGAGAGGAATGCCAGGAATACTTAAGCACATCTCACATGGAGTTTGACATGCATCAAAACCAGTCTGAAAACAAAAGCAGAGGGACTCTCCTATTTTTCTTTCATGCTGCCTCAAAGCTTCCCATCAGCCACACAGCTGCCTCCTGCAAACCAATCCTGGAAACGTCTTTTGATTAATACAATTTTTGTCAAATATGGCAGAGAATAGTTTCTTCATACTGCTCTTCTTTGTGGTCTTGTGTTTGATTCTGCCTGTTTTATACCTTGAGCCTGGTAGGTTTGCTCTCTACATCTGCAAAACTTGACTGCAATTACTCCTGTACCACTAGCCACAAGTCCTGGTCAGGACAGTGGTATGAATAAAGTTGCATGAAATTGAAGCATAACAGCTTGAAAAGGGATTTGAGGACTTTTTTTTTCCAATATATTACAGAGTTACCTGACTACCTTGGACTGCCATGCCATAAGAAATTACTGAGATAGATGGCCCTTAAGAAGGATGAGGGGTTTAGAAGGAAAGTCTGGTATTCTTCCTTTCTTATAAAGTGAGTTTTTATCTCATTTTTTCAATGTCACAGATCAGTTGTGAAGAGAAAAATAAGGGAGCATCACCTGAGCATCATTACTCCTTTGTTGTTCCTTTAAATGTTTCTTGCATTTTCCTTTGAACTCTTTGTCTCCAATTACACTAGCAATTGGACAGGAGGGTAGGTGGATCCTGGCTCCACGTGAGGTGTCAATTCCCCTTATTCCCAACCTGTTTGGCTGCATTCACCGCTTACACCAGATGCTTTATGATCCCCCTAAATTCCAAATTATTGAGCTGTTTTCCAGCTATTTAGGCCTGTTGCACAATGGCGATCTCACAGAAATCCCAGGCCACACCTGGAATGCTTGAGAGACAAGCAGCTGTGGCTGGGAATTTGCTCCTGAGCTCCCATCTTCTTTTCAGCTCCTCTGTAGCCTTATAAGCAGAGGGGGGGAAAAAATCTCTGGTGGGATGCTGGATTCTTCAGCCGGCTGACAGGAGTAATCTGGTGCACATCGCCGTCCCAGATTGAAGATCCTCGGCAGCCTCAGCATCTCCAGCCAGCTGCCTCCATGGGCAGAAGTGAGTATGTTAATAAACACCCAAAAGAAAGGAAGTTGTTGGGTTGTAATTAACATATGCCATTAGTATCTGTCGCTTTGGCCAGCCGGCAGCAGACAGGCTGAACCCATACATACAAATGAGTGTCTGCCTGAACTGCAGGGAGGGGAGGGAGAAATGATTTCATTGTGAGTGTCTGGTGCTGTCAGCAGCTTTAAATCACACGGGTACTTACTAACAAAAACAGTAACGACCATTGTGTCCCGGAACAATAATACGGCTTTTAAAACCTTGTTTTATTCAGTAAACAGTTCAAAATGTTCGCCCCCCCCTCTTCTTTTCACCAGAATTGCTTAATTTAAAAGATATTGTGAGGGAGAAAAATAAAGGTCTGGCCCACCAAGGGTATTTTCGACGTGGTTCATCTGCACCTATATGGCCCTTTGGCAACGCCTCCTGGCGCTGCTGCCAGCGGGACAGGTGATGGCGGCAGTTCCGTGGGAATCACATCATCCCGCTCCTGATTAACGTCACTGAGTGTTTCTGGAAGGTCGATAACGAGTCCAGAGCCTCCCACGCTGGCTGGGATCATTTTGCTGAAGTGGTGATGGTGCTATTCTGCTTTCATTACCAGTAATTACCTTTGTTGGGCTGTGCACTGCCTACCTCACCAGTTCCTCTCTCTCAGGGTGCTCAAAGATTAAAATGCACAGAAAAGCTCCTGCCCATTGGCACTGCCAGAGACATCCCTGTTAACTGCTCTCTCTCTCTTCTTACTCCAGAGAGTTGTGTCAGGAACTGAAGGCTTAGTAGGTTTTATCCTCTCTAAAAATAAAGCCTCCGAAGTCAATAAATAATGATAATTTGTAACCCCCAAATATGTTTCTGGAAGTTAATTGTAATTCTTTCCTTTTTCTTCACAAGTGTCTTAGTCCTCCTCTATGTTTTCAAATGTTTATTTACACAAGAAATTAGTTCAAGGACCACCACTACCAAATCCAGTAGATCTAGAACTGCAAACGTGATTCTGCTGAATTGCTAAACTGCTGCGAAAAACAACAAAGTCAGAAGCATCTGGGCTGTGCTCCAAGACATGGGATTTATATGATCACATTCTGCATCTTGGTTCAGTCTGACAGGATTTTTTCCTACTTTTTGTGTTAAAAGCACTTTAAAGGTCTCTGCAGGAATTTCTCTTTGGAGGCATTTGAGATGGCAGATGATAATGAGATATTTCTATAGCACAGAAATTATTTTCATTGCATTTCCCAGTTTGCAGGCAAAGATGTGGTCAGCAACCCTGTCTGACTCAGCCGCTCATCTTCCTGCTTTCAAAACCCTACAGTTCTCCTGTTTATTGACATTTCAAAAAAACCAAAGTTTGGAAAAAACCCCTGCTCTGTTGTCCTTGCGTCCATCTTTCTGCAGCAAAGCTGATGCTGTCTCCAGTGGAATTTGTGTCCAAGTAGGCACTGCAGGAAAGCCATAGGATTCATCCCTGGTCAACAGGTCCAGCAGGATACAGCTGGTGCTCCCCAAAATAGCCTGGGAAAAGCTGTGGAACAGTCCACTTCAGCTAGCCCTGCTTCAGGGGAAATGACAAGTTCCAGATAGATGAGAGGGTTGACAAAGGGATTGTTCCATTTGATGGTTTTCCTGAATATAATTATTAAATCCTTAGAAGCAGTTATGGCAATGCATCCTCCCCTGCAGGCAGGGATGGACCAGTCAGCTTGGATGTGCCCAACATCACTGCATGCACACTGGAGCTCCAAAGTGTTGGGTTTTTTTCAGGCTTTATACCTTCAATCTTATCCCTGAATGTATTTCCCCCATTTTCCTTCTGTTTTACATCACATGGGCAAGAGGCCAGTGCAGCCACACTGCATCATTGGGACCATGCCAGGGTTGTCCTTTGCCTCCCTTTATCATGCCTTCATCAGTCAGTGTCATCTACAGAAAACAAGACCCAGGCTGACACCCAGATTTCTTCAAGGACCCACGATCCTGGCCCTACCTGCCCCCGACACTTCAGAGGGGAACAGAGGGCTGCAGCCTGTATGACAAGGCTTGCTTTGGTGCCCCTGCACCGATGCAATGCAAGATGGCAGTGGAACAATGTCTTCACATGGGGACCTCAGTATGCTGTCATATTTTTGGGTAGAGAAATATTCCTGTAGTGCCACATCATGAAGACACTGCCTCTTGCCGAAAGACCTCAACAACACTTTATTCTGTCTTCGAGAGTGAGTTGGGAAAAAAGTACTGGGTTGGGCACCTGCAGCTAGAGCCCAGCTCTTCTGAACTCTTCAGCCAACCTGAGAATAGAGTTCAGAAGCACTTTTTAACATCAAGAGAAGGGAGATAGTCTTGTACTTTGGGTGTTTTCCCCTGCATGAAGTCCCAGCACCTGTAACAGGATTCCCAGGGGGAAAATAAGACCTAAGCAGGAGATACATAAGGTGGAAGCAGGGACAGGCCCCCTGGGAAGAATATAGGGATATTGTGGAGAAGTGCAACAAGGAAGGCCAAGGCTCATTTCGAATTAAATCTGATTAAAGATGTCAGGGATAACAAGAAGGGCTTCTTCAAACATATCAGCAACAAAAAAAAATACCAGAGAAAATGTGAGCCCACTACTGAATGGAAAAGGGACATTACATTACAACAGAGGTTGCAGAAAAGGCTGAGATACTACACATTGTCTTGCTTCAGTCTTCACTGCCGAGGTCAGCCCTAAGGAATCTGTGACCTAGGAGACCAGGGAGAAGGTCTGAAGAAAGGAATATTTCCCCTTGATTGAAAAGGATTGCATTAGAGACCATTTAGTCAACCCTAATATCCACAGTTCCATGGACCCTGATGGGATGCATCCATCAATGCTGAGGGAGCTGGCAGATGTCATTGCTAGGCCACTGTCAACCACCTTTGGGGGGTTGTGGCAATCAAGAGAGGTGCCTGAGGACTGGAAGAAAGCAAATGCCACTTCATTGCAGAGCAGAGCCACTTCATTGCAGAGCAGAGCGGGACAATCCCCTCCCTCAACCGGCTGGTGATGCTTTGCCTGATGCCCCCCAGGACATGGTTGGCCCTCTTGGCTGCCAGGGCACTGCTGACTCAGATTCAACTTGCTGCCGACCAGGGCCCCCAGGTCCCTTTCCGTGGCACTGCTTTCCAGCATCTTATTCCCCATGAGAATGTAAGAGAAAATCAGTTTTAACATATGCTTTCTTCCTCTGTGATGTGGTCACTGCTATGTGAGGTGTCTGGACACACAAGCCAGTATTTTTAAAGATGGCACAAACAACTTCTGCCAATGTTCATTAACCAGTCTCTTCCCTTAAATGCAGCTTGGACATACATGGCCTTCTGCTTTGTCTGTGCATGAGGGTGACCAGGAGGGCAGAAAGCTGATCCCGTGGCCAGAGAAAGGAGGTTGCTGGTAGTTTCAGTGCTCCTATGCTGCTCTAAGTCCTTCATCAGCTGAGTCTTCCTGGGAAAGCAAGGGCAGTTTAAATTTCAAATGTAGTGAAACAAGCAAGAAAGAAAAAAAGGCTACTTTTGAAGACCTTTTTTATGCCTTATTAAAAAAATGAAAGAGACCCAAGTGAGGTCTCACTCCTCAGTCCCTCTAATCTCCTTAACTTTGTTGTGAATTTGTTTGTTTTTTCCCCCAGTTTGTGACGGTAATAAGTCCCAACAACCATGAGACAACATTTCTGAGTCCCTGGTTTCACATTCAGCAATAAGGGCTGAAGAGCAGGAGCTGCTCCTCCCTCCAGGTTTGCCTGATAGGAGACTGACTTTCTGCTCTGTTCATTTATCCATGTACTTAGATGAATTCATGATTTTTCCATGTGATCTCCAACACGGCCTGCATCTCAAGTGGCTGCAACTCCATATCTGAACTTAGGAAAAAAAGGTAAATTCTCTTGCCATCATGTCTCAGTAGCTACTGTCTCAGAGGCATCATGTCTCAAAAGAAACAGAAGAGGCACCCGTGGCCTGAGAGAGAAGAGCTATAAATGTCATGGCCACAATAATATTAAAGACCCATGCTCTCCCTCAAGCTTTTAAAGCATATATCATTCAAAATTTATTTGAGTTTTCTGCCTGACTTTTTTATGTATAGATTCTGTTTGACAGTCGTTTCTCCCTCACATTTTTGAATGCTTTGGCATCACAAAAGTGCATTTCTACTCAGATACCAGATGTGTCTTCCAATAACAATTGTGTAGCAGAGAATAAAAAAACCTATTGTTTAGCTCAGTAAATTGAACTGTTTAATCAAAGAAGCAAGATTGATATTTCTTCACTGCACATTTATAATGCTTTGTTTGACTTCTAATATATTCATGCATATATATATGTGCATATAAGTTTCAGTATGATGTGCAACACAAGCAAAGTGGAGCTCCCATATTGATGAGAAGCTGCTGATCCACCCCAAAAATGTCTCTCTGAGCCATGGCTGCAAAGTAGGGAAAATGTAGATGTTAGGCAGGCAGGAGAGAAACACAGGGGGGGCTCTGGCCCCCAGCCAAGACAGTTTGAAGGGTGGATGACCAGCTGTAACTGAACATAGAAGGAAGCTCAGAGCAGCCAAAAAAAATACAATCACAAATGTGAAATGTTTACTACCAGCACTGCTCTCCCACTTAAGCTAGCAACCAGACAAGAGATGCAAAGCTGCTTCTCTAATGATGATCTGCAACAACCTGTTCCTCCTTCCCCAAAGCACAGTGATAACCACTAAACACTCTTCTCTCCCTTATCTGAGGTTACTCCACTGCCTCCAGTGTGCAGTTCCCCCAGGGTCTGCCCCAACCCTCTCCCCAACCCTATACTTTTGCAGACAGGTCGGGTGAGGAGGGAAACATGGGTGCTGCCAAATCACCCAGGCTTCCTTGTGCTGCTGCAGCTGTCTTGGCTTTATGGTGTGCCTGTGGTTTCCTTGTAGAAGCACTCCCTGCCCCTCACTCTGATGTGAGAAAATGTATCAAGCCCATTAAATGCATTTCCATAAGATTGCATCCCTCTGGGACACTTCCAGATGGTTGGCTCTTCATCTCGTAGGCTTCCAACCCCAGGTTTAGCTCAGCTAAGTCTTTCCCTATATCAATAGACTGTTGGAAGATTGAATATATGCAGGGGCTGTGTCCTGCAAATAAATATTTGTCTTCCAACCATGCATTTAAACAACAGCCTTCATTCTCACATCAGAGCTGCCTGTTGCAATTTCATAATATACTGTGGTAATAGGACATATCTGGTTGTTCCTCTGGGACTTGGCAGTGCAGAAAGCCTTTTCTCTCTGTGTTCTGCCTCCCTTTAATGCTACCTGAAGTAGGCAAATAGCACTTGGTGTGCCATCACTTGTCTGTGCCTGCCTATTTACGTTCTCATTTTCAACTACTATAACCTTTTTTCCAGAGTGAACTGTACATGTAAATTCACATCAGGCCCAGACAACCTGCACTGGAAATAATGAAGGTTTTGGATACACAGTTTTTCAACTAAAGTTTTAGCAAAAGCTAGTTCAGGCCATTTCCCTACCAAAACTGCACATCTGAAGTCACTGGAGTTTCTGTGCTCCAGCCAGCAGCATTAAGTTGTATCAAAAATCCTGATGACCTCTTCCAAAAGGCAGCCACCAAAGCTTCCCTCTACGTCGGCCTGTCTGTTCTCTGCCCTGGAGATAGGCAGTCCCAGGTCCCTGAGTCCGAAAAAGTGTGTTAGGTTACTGCCAAAAAGGAGAGAGTGCTAGGAGTCAAGAGATTTGGGCTTGTTTCCCAGATTGGAAACAGTTGTCCTTTATGGCCTTATGCAAAAACAGTTTTTCTCTCTGTTTCCCCTGGGTCCTTATCTGGACCAGTATTTTCTTACTCCCGACCTGTCCTGCCCACCAGAGAGTAAAGTTTTACAGTGAAGGAGCTGAGTCTTGCTCCAAATGGGTACAGCACAATCAGGTCCTCATCTGGAGGGGAGTGGGGGGTGACAGGGTCATTTTCTGAATACGGAGAGGAATAGCCCAGCTGATATTTCTTTAAACTCTCTGATACACTATCAGAGGTTAGAAACAGCTACAGTTTCCTCAAGATCAAGAGGGATCATATTGCCTATGGAAAAGCCTCTCTGGGGTCGCCACAAATTAGAGTCCTCCAGCCTTAAGGTGTTTTGCCTTCTCTGGTAAGGCCATGGTTTTATGGGAATAGAGTGTTTATGGGAGGAGGACGGCTTTCACCTTGCACCATCAGCAAGGCTTACACACTTTTGCACCATCTGTTTTGCTCATCAGTACTGCAACTCTCAAATCCCAATTTTTGTTGATTTCTTCAATGCCTTTCAAGAAATTACAATCATAAATGCCACTAGGTTATTGTCTTGCACGCAGCCTTCCAAGGTCTAAGCACATGAATCAATTTGGTTTCATCCTGGGAAACCTGCAACTTTTACACAAAGTTGCATAACAAGCAGAAATATTGCCATGGGATAAGGAGGTTTTCTTTGTATATAGGTATTTAAGTCAAAGGTTCCTTCCTAAGACCAGATTTTGACTCAAGATTTTTGGAGGAAGCAACTGACCTGCATACTGCCAACCTGTGCTGGCAATAGCAGCATCTCGTTCCAAAAAGCATCCGTCTCTGTGTGCCTCATGTCACCACCACTGGTGAGCTGCAAGGTGCAAACTTCTGCTAGGATTCAACAGAGCAACAGCACAGACTGCCCAGAAAAGCAACACTTTAATTTCAATGAGCCTGTTGGATGTCAGCATTTTGCATGTCCCCAGTGAGAGACAAAACCATTCACAATGATGTGCCAGTCAGGGCTGCAGCCAAGTGGACTTGAGAGCAGGAACAGCTGGATTTTAGTGGGCTGTTAAAGTGCTGCAGCCAAAAGCCATCATTGTGGACCTGCTCACATACCACAGACCTCTAGAGAGGATCATCTGCATAATTACAAGGATCACAGGTCTTGCACTTCCCCTGTCAATGAACATTTTCCTTTTGGGTACAGTACGTTCCTGCAGATTCCAGCGATAAACTGCTCTAATGGTCTTTGCAGTCATCTGATTTAGCTACAGAAAAAATGTCCTAGAGCTGAGCTGGAGATGCAGCTCCCTGCTGCATGAATCTGCATGGGAACAGGGTGTGTGCAGCACGTTCCATCCGTGGATTACCTAATCCCTTCTGCAGATAAAAACTGCCAGCAAAACTTTGCCTGAAAAAAGTAGTTCCCAAAGTTATTTATTTTATAAATGATGGGTAAAATTTCAGAGTGATAAAATAATTTCCTTGAAATACTTCTATTCAAATAGTTAGTTTCCTTTCTTCGTTTTGAAAGGCTTAATTTTTCCTTTGCTGAATTTTTTTTTTTTTTTTTTAAATCTCCTAAGTGATGTGAGCAAGGGCAGAGATCGCCCTGATCTGAATGGGGGGATGTGCAGCCACAAAACCATGTTTTGTGATACCGGAGCACGTGCCAGGCCAGCTGGAGCTAACGTGCATGGAGTGGGGATGGCTAACACCCTGTGGCCCGTCAAGTAAATGTCCCATTGTGCTGGAAAATGTATCATTGTGTTAATTCACAAGAGTCCTGCAGACAATCAGAATGAACATTGTTTTGTAATACTACGGCTCAGGCGGTGCCCATGGCTTGGATCATGTTGGTGGGCTACACCTTGCAAGATGGAGCCAATGAGAGGTGCAGACAGGGCACCATGTGCATGCTGCAGCCAGCTCAAAGCTTCAAACTCAGGGATGGAGTTGGCGACTTATTCTGCAGTGAGGGCTAAGCTTCTTTGATTAATCGCATGTAAGTTTAGGCAAAACACCAAATAGCACAAGATTTTCTATAAAGCCATAAAAAAAGCTGGCAGTGCTGGAGAAGTGGAGAAAAATGAATTGTTTTTTCAAAGTCACATAATTAGTTTAGTAAGGTTGGGAGCCAAAGCCTGGAAAACTCTACAGAGCTAAAAATCAAAGCAACTGAAAAGAAAAAAAAAAAAAAAAAGGTCACATCTCTGGCTTAAGTGCTGCCCTGGACTTTGTAGAGTATTCTTTATCCCTGCTGTGCAGTGCAAGCTGTCTTCTGGAAAGCAGATTTGCAAATGGGAGGATTTACTGTGCCGGCTACAAAAACCAGTGAAGTGCCATGGGATCAGGCAGGAAATCCAGCACTGGTGGGCTTGTGCTTGGCCATGGGATCTGAGAGCCCACTGCTCTGAGGCTGTGCTGCTACTGACTCAGGAGAGAACTGTAAGGGGAAGCATGAAATGTTACTCATAAAATAGGTCAAAGGAGAAAGAAATGGATGAACATCAGCCTGGGCTGGCTGCAGCACATGAAGATATCACATCCAGATCTCTTCAGCCATCAAAATTCTTACAGATGGTTTCACAGGCAGTGCCTTTGAATGGGTATTTTAATTGACCTCTCTGCAGAGAGGCAAGGCAGAAGAAGAGAAAGGTGTTCAGCTCCTAAACAACAGCAGTGAGGGAACAATGATTCATCACATTTGCTCTGTAAGGGATTTCGTAGGTTTACCTGGTGAAATGTTTCTCTGAATGCAAGTTTATATCATAGCCTGGCATAGATTTAACAGAGAACAACAAGAGAAAGAGAGATTTAATGCCTCCCTTGCCTCTCTATATTAGACATGAGATCTCAAGACCTATCCCTGCTCCGCTCTCAAGTAAAATAAATGGCCATGTTACGTATTCCTTTCCAAACCCTTCAGGTAAGAAGAAACTGCCTATATCTATTTTTGATTGTCTGCTAACCCATTTCCTCAGTACTCCAAAAGTACCCAGCAAGCAGAGCACTATACAGATCTATAACATGAAAAGATACATGAAAAAATAGGTGATGAAACTGAATTACAGCAAGAGTAACTTAACAAGATTTGGTGGAGCTGTCATTAGGTTAATTTTCCACCAGTGTAATTCCAATGATGTAAATGGCAAATAATAGGCAAAAATGCTAATTGAGGTTGGATCTGTTGCTGGAAGAGGGTGAAAGGATGGCACCCCCAAAAGCCAGGCACACTGCGTGTTTCTTGGAGAAAACTTCAATAGAGGAGAAGTCAACAAACATATCTGGGCAGGGACTGATCTGAGACCAAAGGAGAAGATCAAAGTGCACCACCCGGGACTCCTGGAGGCCCCAGTGATAGGTATTTACTCTGTATCCCACAGAGAGCACAGCAAGGTAATTCCTGAAAAAGAGGACTTGTTCTAGGAGTTCTTGCAGCTTGGATGTTCTAAGGATATAAATGAGGAAAAGCCTATGAGGAGAAATGATATCTGCTAGTAGATTAGCTAAATACCATTGAGAGAAAGCAGCACATAAGCCCCCTGTGGGTACTTTTTCCATTAGTACTCACTGTGTAATATAAATTGGTTTAATATAAATTTTATTAGGAGAACTAGGTATAAGTGCCTGACAGGATGATGGGAGACAATTGGCTCTGTGCAAGGCAACAGCAGTGGCTGTAACATTGACAGTCTAGAGACGTGAGCCAGGCAAGGGTACAGGGAGAGGTAATTTTGTTCAATCTATATAAATAACTCCACTGTGCAGCCAGAGACAGGATCTCTGCTCTATGATCTCCCAGGACAGAACTACATAAAGGTTTGTTTCTGTTCCAAGACCTTCTAGAATAAATTACTCTAGAAATGAAAAATGAAATCAATAATAATACAAATGTGTGGTTACAGTTTATGTGATTTCTATCTCAATTGTTCATCTTTGTTAGCTTTTAAACAAAGCTCAGCATCAAGTGTTCCAAGCACACTTAAAATAGGAATGAATCAATTTTCCCAGCACTCCAGTAGAACAGGGTCAGGTGCCTCATGTGTTTTAGTAGATGAAAAACACTAAAACAAAACATTAAGAGGTTTATCCAGAGGCTCCAGGCAAGCTTGTGGCAGAGCCGAAGACTACACCTGCAACTTCCTAATACCCTCTCTACTATTTTGCCATCTGGCTTCTTTCTGTCTCTCTCCTCCAAAGACACTAACACAGGATTTGGTTTCAAGATCTCTTGGAGCACTCACAATTTTTTAAGTGGTTGCCTATATCAAAACCCAAGTGAAAACTCTCTGTCTACGTTTGTGTAACTAGGACTTGTGCAACAGAGAAGAGAGATAATTAAACTAGTCTGGGGCATAGGAAATCCCTTCTCTCTGACTTCTGATGTGACCTGAATAAGTTTGAGCCTTAGTCTTCTTAACTCCAGCTTCACGCCACTAAACCACTATAAAACCATGAAACAGGAATGTTGTTAGAAGAATTCCACACAAAATTCAATGATACATACTTTATATTCATACATAATGCATATACAATGAATATACCTCATATAGTGTGGTTATCTCAGCACATAATGAGGAGATCCTTAGCACCAAAACTTAACAAAAAGGGGGAAGTTCTCCTTCTCAGTGTTTTGTGCATGTGTGTGTGCATGCGTGCGTGTGTGTGTGTGTGCGCGCGCTGGCATCATCTCATTCATTTAAGTTTTTCTCTTCCTTTCATTTCCCTGTTTTCATGTTCCACCAGAACAGCCTGTCTATCTGCCATTAGCTGCAGTGTCTGCACATTAGTTGCTGCCTTTGGAATTCTTAGTTGCTTCAGTAGTGTGAAGAAAATGCAACTTTGGGGCTTGTAGTGACAAAAGACTAATTCCAAAAGCCTCTGGTTTTAATAAAAAACCCTACAAAAACCCTTTCCAGAACTCAAAACGATTTACTCTGATGGAAGCTCCCACACATACCATAGGGCAGATTCTCCATTCACAGAGCTAAAAACTTGAAGTCGTGCCTAGTTATCCCAATTACAGCCATGCAAAATTGCTGCTGCTGAGCACGGCCACAGCCCTCTCAGTTACTAGCTCACCCACACAGGTGACAGCTTGAGATGAAGGGTTGGTTGCAGGGGAAAAGCTGACTCCCTCCTGAACAACAGCATTAGGCAGCTTTGACATTGAAATATTTGATGCTCTTTCTCACTGAGACTGAATTATTTCCCTTGTTTCACAATTCCATCATAAGCCAAAGATGACAGTGGAGTTGAGGGAGCCCATCTGCATAAGCTGCTACACTATTAAAGCATAGGGCTAGAGCTTTGCTCACCAAATAGCTTTTAACCTGCTGCCAATGTATGAGACCTGTCTTGTTTGAGCTCTTACAAAGACAATGAATCCTTTTCTCTCAGGTAAAGCAAAACAAAGACAGGAATAAAATGGTGAAGGCACTGCTGAATTAGCTAATCTACCTTTGGCAGGGGCAATGTCCTCAGTTTGGCAGAGGATACAGAATACCCTCTCTCAGCGAAAGAGAAACATGAAAACTTCCTTTGCAATGAGGGAATTGCATGTCTCCTCCTTGAAGCTATCAAACACAGAACTTTCTGCTCAGCTTTATCCTTGCTGAAGGCAAAAGAAAGCTTCAGGGAAACCTCTGGAAGACACCTCAGCCTCAGGCAGAAGCTGACAATGCAGCAATGATTCTGAGCGTAATGATTGTGAGGACAAGTATAGTAAAGCTTTTGAAAGTGAAGAGTAGAGTAGAAAGAGCAGCCAACTAGTAAACAAACAAATAAACAAGAACCAAGCAAATCCCTGAGAAATTAAATGAAAA
Source organism: Grallaria varia (assembly GCA_013396735.1). Classification (NCBI taxonomy): domain Eukaryota; kingdom Metazoa; phylum Chordata; class Aves; order Passeriformes; family Formicariidae; genus Grallaria; species Grallaria varia. The sequence goes on along the minus strand of VWZG01002506.1, from coordinate 142,895 downwards.
AATCCTAAACAAGTCCTGCTCACCTCCATGGCTAATTCCCACTATCCTGTCTACGCACACAGGTTTAGTGCTCTGGGAAATGGACTCTTCCTTGGACTTTGAGAACCCAAATGCTAAAAGCTACATGAGTACTAATTATCATCAGAGAAAGGTCTATTCAGGATCAGAAGTCAGTTTAATGGATCCTAAATAGAAGTGGCAAGCAGCCACTTTCTTTTGCATCATGAAGGAAAATCATTGTTGCTTCATATTTCTCTGTAAGGAGAGCTGAAAGGACTCAGAGGGGACCAGCACCCTCATGCACTACAAGACAAACACAGAAGCCAAGAGAGACTTCACTCAGGCAGCCTTAGGTGCATGCATAAGCTCAGGACACAAGAAGGCAAATAGACCCTGAACAGTGCAAGAAAAAAGATACACTAGTTTATGCTATTTTTACGTACATTATTCCTTACCTTGTTACGTCTGATTTTAAGTTGTATGATTATGTTAAAGTATCCCACATTTCCCCTCTGCCTTTGGCTTGCCTATAATGTGAGTTCCAGATAAGAGCAAAGCCAAACGTACTCTATATCTCCTGTGAAGGCCACCAAATCTACTATGATGTGGCCTTTGAAGAATAACGTGCATAACGTTCCAGAAGCAGGAACTTGTCTACACTTGTGTGCAAGGCAGAGCTTGTCACCAGTGCAGAACCAACTTCACTGGAATTTCAGGGACCTGAGGGAGGAAAGCTGATACAACATCATACAATGCATTAGCTGAAAAGTGGGAGACCATGATTTAGGGGATAGTCCTTGCAGGGCAAACTAACCCAACCTCTGTCATGTTTAGGGCTGTTTTGAAACAATATGCACTTTTTTTCTATCATGTTTACAACATTCTCAGTCAGACTGGACCGAAGAACTTGAATTCATTACTGAGCGGCCAGGGTGGCTTCTGGAGAAGTACATGAGCAGGATGTCAAAGGTGGATGCAGCTGCAGAGGGGGCAGCTGCAGAGCTTCACATGTCATCCTGTGACACCACCCATGTGCTGGATGGTGTTAACGGTGAGGAATGACAAAGGCCCTCTTAATTCCCACCAGTAAATCTGCTCCTGTAATGTTGCCAAGCCAAGGTCATAGGCCATGTGTTTGCTGCAGCAATTTTGCCTTGTGCGGAAAGGTCCTTGGTGGGGTCATAGCCCAGATTGGGCTGCTCTCTCCCATTTCTCTGTGGCAGCTCCAGAGAGGTGGGAAAGAGGTGCTTGCCTTGCCGTGCAGAGCCATCCCCAGGGTTGATGGAGATGTGGAAACCTCCAGCACTGCAGGCAGGCCAGAGGCCCCCCAGGCACTGTTCTGCCCACCATCAGCAGAAGCAGGCAGAGCTTGCAGACATCCACCCCTGCTGCAAGTCAACTCCACATGCTTAAGTATATTTGACATGTTAACTTTAAAAAGCCCCAAAACTTTAAATAAGTGATGTCATGAACTCTAATGAGCCTCAGAGACTCAGTCAGTAGCCTTTCGTCTGTGATGGACAAAAAGGAGGAGGTATTTCTCTGCAAGGTTTGGCAATCAGAAACCATTTTCTATTATAGGGAGCAACGAGTGAAGAAACACTGGCTACGAGAGAAGTAAAATGTGGTGTTCACCAAAAGTGTTTAGGAAGTGACAGTTCTAACAACTGACTCACCAGAAAATCCATAGATGAGCGATAATATAATATCAAAGCAAACAATTAATTTTGAGCAGCACCTGCTGCACAAAAGACACTCACAGCACTTGAAGCAACATAATGGGCTCAACATGATTAAAAAACCGAGAAACCCAGTCTGGTCAAAGGTAAGAACAGCTATAAATAACACCAGCGGCAAGAGAGCCGTATCAAACAGGATTTTGATGGTGCAGAGAGGAGCAGCCGTCAGTTGAACAGCTGAAAAGCAAAGTGGGACAACGACTGATGTTCAGTGACAGGACTCTCTGGGGAAGCAAGGAGAGGAGTTATCACTGGGGATTTGAACAACCTGTTGTCTGTGCTGCGCTGGTTTCTTATGTGACCTTGAAGAAGTCACACAGCATATTTCAATGCTCTGACACAGAATAGTCTTTCTGAGAGTGTGTCTGTGAAGGGTTGTAGAGCACTTTGTGATGCCTGGATAGAAGGAGTTATTTGCTTTTGGGGATTGAGAATTGGTTGGTGTCTGACAGCATTTGTGACCAGACACATTTATAACCACCTGCCAGAGTATGGAGAGCTGCATCTTTCACAGCAGCTTGGTCCACGGTGGAGCAATCCTGGAACAGTGTAGCTCTTGTTGCTATCCCACCTTAGCAGCTAAACTAAAATTCAGTCTTGAGTGAACACAGCACTAACTCTCATACCCAAACCTGCAACTGAGCACCTGCAGTGATTGCCAACAAGCACAGACAAATGAGAAGTTTATCCTGGAGTCCTGTCTTTCTCAATACACCCTGTCTCTAATTGTCTGCTCTGAGAAACTTCCATGGCTCTCTTCCGAGCTGGTTTAGTTGCGCCCAACTCCCCTTTGTTTCTTTGCGCGGCTCATTGAAGGTGTGGGCTGTCTGTGCGCAGATAATTCTAAGTACCCAGAGAGCTCCTGACAGACCCTTCAACAGCCATTGTGTGTTGTAGGCATGGACAATCCCACTTCCACTTCACTCCTTGTCAACAAGTGAAGATCCTACCAGGGAAGAGCTAAACGGGTCCTTCTGATTCCCTGAGATAGCCCTTAAGTGAGGCACAGACCAGTGTCCCCCCCCCCCCCCCCCCCCGTAGCCCTAGCATGTTTGTCTAAAAAGAAACAGATGTGAGCCAAAGGTTTGAGCCTGACCCTCCTTCCTTTACTGTGCTGCCTCTGCACATCTATTTCTCAACAAATGAGAGACATGTCTGCTCTCATTGTTACCCCATTTCCTAATTTATCTGGATCCCAGCTGCAGATATTCCCATTTTTAGTTAATCCTTTTTGTTTATAACCCGCAAAAGGCATGATGTGGTTGGAATAAAATGCACTAGATTTCCTTCTGTGTGTAATGCTCTCACAGGGGTAGTGGCATTCCCTGCCAGAGGAAGCAGCCCAGCAAACCTCAGGGCAGGGCATTAAGGTAATCTAATCAGAAAGAGATAAGATCCTGGATGAGCTTTGCAGTGTCTGATATGGATAAAGACCAGACCAAAGCTTTTCAGCATTCATGAGAGAATAAACCAAGGCATTTAGATATCTGAAAAAAATATTTTTCAGACAATAAGAACAATTAAGATGAGATGTAATTGGTACCTCACATTTTAAAAGCAAACCCAAGCTCTTTTCATCCATGTCTCTGTACCTGCCCACTTCCTTTGGCAAGCAAAAGAAGCTTTAGTTAGATTAGCTGACTTGACTGCACACAACTCCTAGCTGAGAAAACACTTCTCAGGAACTGATTTATTCCACAAATACAGTATTTTCTGCTCACAAAATACCCACAAACACATTGCAGTTTCCTTACATATTTTTCTTTGAGTTTTTTTGGCACATTTGCCTGAATTGTTTGCACATTCACTGTTTGCAGTGTTTAATGCCTGGAATCCAAGCGGTTGGTTAGGGGCACTTGGTCACGTACATCACGTGCTATTATTTCTGCTGGTCCCTGGTGGGGACAGTCCTTCATGGGGTTCAATTCAATGTCCTTTGATGTCAATGAGAGTCTCTCTCTTTGACTTCAGCGCACTTGGGTGCAGCCCTTTGTTAGGAAACTGGAAGAAGCCACTGGGCTTTCAGTCTCTCAAGCTGGCCTCAGATTTATTTGGGAACTCAGCAAACATTCATGCCTTCCCACACAGGCCTTTCTCAGCTCCACTCCTAAGAAAAACTGAAGCATTCAAACATCTGTTGGAGACAACATTTTGCTTCCTTGTGACTTTCATGATTATTCAGACCAGTGAACAATGGGCATAAGATGGTGTCCTCCTGAACTTCACACTCCGCTCTGGTGCAATTGGCAAATATCAGAGGAATGAAGGATGAAGGTCATCACTTGGATCCAGGGTTTGCCAGTTTAATTTCAGTATTGTAAAATGAAAACCCTGACTCACCCCACAGAAGTCCACAATTTAGAAATTAGGAATCCCCAGGAAGCACAATCCCTGCCCCCAACAAATGCCTACATTTCTACTTGTCCATCTCCCCAGGCTTATTGTCACCTGCCTTCAGGCACCTCCAAACCCATGTCCTGACAATGCCAGGCCATGATCTGCTGCAAGAGGACTTTTGGGAGAAGCTGGCAAGTCTGCATATGTTGAGGTGCCTATTTTGATGTCTCGCATTCATGGTGCTGTGAGGAAGCAGAAGAACCAGAAGGACTGGCACCAAGATTTTTCTTTTCCTACTCCTCCAGGGCAGTGCTGTACTGGCAGATCATTTAATTTTAAGACTGTCTGGATATAAAAATATAAATTGTCTTCTCTCCAAAATCTGGTTTAAAAATAGCACTGTTTGAGGAGTATATAAATAAGTAATCATTTGGAACACAATATTAGAGCTCCCTTCTTTAATTAAATTGTTGCTTGATGCATTTCAAATCTCTGTTCTGACTCAGTCTTCCTGTATCTCTGTACTTTTTCTGTTATGAACAAACCTTGGCTAACTGCACTATGAATTTTAAAGCAAACTAGATGGTTCAGAGTAATAGGACTATTAATATCCTAATTGCTGAGCTGTGCTTGGGACTAGCCCGTTCTCATGCAGACACAAGAAGAAATAACATCTCAGACATGCCCGTTAAGCAGGAATGGCTTCAATGGCCATCACTGCCTCCTTTTGACACCTGGTTTACAGAAGTACACATAGAAAATATTCCAGTGAGAGGCACATATCTTTTTTTTCTCTCAACTCACACAGCATTTGCTAGACACAGCCAGGAATGTAATCCTGACTGTTCAGACCAACCCCTCTTCTAGTCCTGAATGCTGCTGGAGGGTGAGCAGAAAGGCCATGCGTTTCCCTTTGTTGGAGCGCATTCTTCGTGTAATCCCTGGATTGGGTCAGACTTTTTTTTAGTATCACAGGAGTGGGGAATGGAAAAGACACATGACATGAGGCCAACAGTTCACCCCATCCCCAAGCAGGATTATTGACTCTGTTTTATTTATCGACTCTATTTCATCCTCATGGTTTTTGTCTTGTCCAGTTTTAAATTTTTGAAGTCACACAGCTTTTGCTCGACTCCCTGTGGTGCTATTAAAAAATACATTTCCGTAAAAGCTCCCTGATTTCAAGGTCTATAGCTTCTCTTTCTTAATTTCACCCAACTATTCATGCTGTCATATCATATCATATGCTTTGCTTGGAGTTTTAGGGGACCACTGGTGACTGTTTAGCTCTTCTGTACATATTCAGCAGTTCTTTTTTTGCTTGCAGGTCCTTGTCATGCTGGGAATCAGATTTCCCCACCACATCACTCTTCACTTCTCAAGTAAGCTTGTGATCAGCTGCCAAACAACCAGAAGCAGTTTCTTTTTTTTTTTTTTTCCCCCTCAGTGACATGAGGGAGAGAACAGGAGGTCCTAGCTAGAAGAATACAAGGAAAATCACAGCCTTTGCCTCTAGCTGGCTTGCTTATACACTTGCTTTTTGGGAGGGAGAAAAGGAGAATAAATTATGTCTGAAGATGACCATTTTTCATCTGACATGAATGGACCTAAAAATTCCCTGGAGTCTTTCCCCAAAAGGCCACTCAAACTGTGTGTGACATGATTTTGGGTCCACACAATGGTATTAAAGGCACATTTGGTGTCTAAAGCAGCCCTGGGAGGCCACAGTCACATGATGGAGCTGGGAAAGAGAGGAGGCATACTTTATGGGAGCTCTCTCAGTGCAGTGTCAAACTTACTATGGTATTGTATACCGAGCAGTACAACCTCATAAGCCCTTTGCTGGCTCTCACCCCTCATTGCTCCAGTTTAACTGAGTAAATGTTTCTTTCTTCTCTCCCTCATGAGATCAATGCCCGCCAACCAGGCAGGTGCTGCTACAGCTCTAAACCCACAGTCGCCACTTCACCTTCAAAGGGATGGACTGGTCCTTACCCTCCACGTTCACACTCAAGGCTTGCACAGCAGCATTTGGTCAGCCCTGTTCAGAGTGTGTTGCATACATGATCCTGACACAATCCCACGAGAGGCTTTGGGACTCCACAGTTGGGAGTTTAGGAGCTCCTTAAAGGTCTGGTCAGTAAGGTTTGTGTTAAGATTTGTTCAGACATCCCACAGAGATGATCCGCTTTTAAATCCCATGTTTAAATCCCCTTTGCATTTACAGGCGACTGTTTTGAGTTGCCAGACACCTTCATTTTGTCTTCTAAGACACAACCTCTGCATTAAGAGGACCCTCACACCTTACACAAGTGTGCTGCTCCCTTTCATACGTTCTCCTTTTAATTCCTTCTGAATATGCAGTGACATTCTGCAGATGATGTTCAGAATGAGCATAGGTGTACATTTCTAAATGTACATTACAAGATACCTTGTAAAGCTATCATGAGTTTCTTGTGGCCTCACCCAATTTGCTTGGCTGCTTTTGTTTTCATAAACGTGAGTCTGCCTGGATGCCAGGTTCAAGGGGTGAACAAACATCGGATGGAAAGTTGCTGTGGGAGGAGGAGCAATGCTCCTTTTAAATTTTCTCCAGCTTTCCTGGGCTTAAAAGGAGAGGAGTGACTGGCCAGGCAGGAGCAATTTAGCATCAGTGCACATAGTGGGGTTGTGACAGTGCTGGGAAGGAGCTCAGGCACGTAAGAAATACAACTTGGGTAATGAAATTTTCAGAGGAAAAATGAAGTGGATTCATCTGAAAACAATCTTTTTTTTCAGTTAAAAAGATGAAGAAGAGATACTGCCTCACTTGCTTTGGTCTGGATTTTAAAGCAGTTGGTGTAGAGTAACTTCACAGGAACATTTTCAACATCCAGAGGTGGTTCATCTCAGTTGCACAGGATCTTCTGTTAAGTTGCTTGAGGCTTGTGTGGTAACAGCATTATTCAAAATAGTAGTGGCTTGTCTTTTATCAATTAGGAGAACAATGGCAGAATCGTCTTTCACTAATCCCTCATCCTCCCCACAAATGCCTGAGATCCCCATTCACAGAATCTTTGTTTTACTTACATGTTCATTGGGATGGCAGCTGTGGGATTGGAACAAATATCTCTCAGATTCTGGGACATTTTGAACCTCATAATGGGAGTAAATAACAGACTTCAAGAAGAAATGTTTAGGGAACATTGCAAGAAAAGTTCTGTTTAGAGTTAGACATTTTAAAATTGCAGTAGTTATGAGATATGAGTGAGGTACTAGACAGGCTCCACATGTGTGTCGCTATAAGGACTTCATGGGATTTATTCCTCTCCCTGACAGGCCAAAGTGTGGTCAGCTGATTGTTAAACCTGTGTCCAAAACTGGTAATGGGAGTTTTGTCACTGCCATTTCAGATTTCCGGACTTTGACTGTCCTGCAGAAAGCAGGATCGTGCAAACATTGAAATATGGGCACTTCTTAGTATAATAGGCAGGGTTTAGATAAGTAGCTTAGAGCCACTTGCCAAATTTCAGTTTCTCTCCTGTTGCAGGTCATAGTCCCCTCCCACGCAATGTCACGCCAAAGTGCTATTAGGAATTCTGACTGGGCACCACTCCCAGAACTGATGATCATCATTGCATAGAGACTGGAGAACGAGGTGCAAAGACATCTCCTGAGTGAAATTTGGGACAGTCTTCTTACTTTACTGTTCATAACCAATTCTGCAGGGTGGATGGTTTGGAAACAAAATCATCAAAGATGATGGTCTTGGCATTGCCCCTTAGCAGCACTTGAAGCATTTGCTCAGAAAGGCTCTTTGCAGCTATTCTTTTCCACCCTGACTACTTTTCCAGACAGATTCCTACTGAGCCAATGTAGTTACACAGTAAACACTATTAGAACCAGGCCAACATATGGTATTACTTAGGTACAGAGCAGTCCCAGCATCATCATAATGGTATTTCAGTATCTTTGGTTCCACTTCTAACCCCAAAGGTGTTAAAGAAATTTTTACAACCCATGAAAAGAGTTTTCCTTTGATACCATGCTTCATGCCTCAAGAGGAAAAGACCTAAGGTCAGGAGGAGAACAGTGCCCAACACGCAGTTGGCTCTGTAGTCATCTGAGTACTCTGCTACAGACTAGGTGAGTGAGATGTTAAATAAAAATAGCTTTGAAGTCTTTACAATTCTATACAACCTTACTCAGCTTTGCTGACATAACATAAGAAATGTGAGCCACTGCAGATAACAAACAAACCCAGCAAATATGAGCCACCAGGACCTAATGGAAAACCATGAGTCCCACTGTCACTGCTTCTCAGCGTTCCAAGCAGCAGTTGAAGGTATGATTGCAGGCAACGCAGCAAAAATCAGATGTGTAAGGGAAGGAAATTCTGGTATTTGGCAAAGGCAAATGACTTGGGAATTTGTCAAGCCATCTTGTCCCCATTTGCCTGCAGGACTGGAGCAGTGTAAAATTATTGAAGACCGCACAGGGAATCCAGATGTTTGGCAAAGGCAATTGATGGAAGCCTCCCAGAAAGTGATAGGAGGCTCCATTCATGAGCATCACCTGGGTTTGTAGGAGCACAAGCCAGGTTAGAAGAAATGTGTGGCAGACTGCCCACACCGGCATGGAGTGGCAGGGCAGGAGCAATGGCTCTGTGAAGGAGAGGGGGAGGGTGTTACTTTGTCTCATAAGTGAGGATCATTCCTGTGCTTGGCAACCCTCTATGAGCCAACTCTCTGCCTACCAGGTTGCCTTTACGTAGCATGAGGCTCCTGAAGCTATTTGCAAACCTTAAGTGGGCTCCTGGCAAAGCATGGCTCTAAGCGATGGGGAAGTTTGAGGAGACAGGTCTGCTCCTCTGAGTCAGATGGGAATGTGAAGTCCCAGCTCTCAGGCTGAAGTTCTTATACAGAAGGGGCCTCAGGGCCTTGGGGACAGTGGAAGGTGGGCAGAGGGGTCATGGTTGGATTTGGTTTCAGCTGAAACCTTAATTAAGGCAAAGCCTGTGGCAACTGCATCCCCTCTCAGCAGTGGGGTACAAAGCCAAAGTAAGGCTTTTGGACTCATTTATGACAGCAGTAGATAACATCCCTCACAAAAAACAGCATGTAGGAATTGTGTAATAACATAGAAGATACACCACATGGTAAGAAGAGCATTCCTGAGCCACACAGAAAACAATTGAAAGATTGTTCTTGCACTGTAACGGTTCAGATGAGTACCTGTGGGAAGAAAATCCTTTGGAAATTTTTTTTAGAAAATCAGTTTCCTTCAACAGGAAATCCAAAGGTATTCAAACAGCTCCGGTCTCAATCTCAGCAACATGCTGTTCATATGTGCCCCAGCACATGCTTGCAGAGGTATCACACACCAGATTTTTGGTTGTGGGAAACTAAAGATGGAGAAGCGCATCTATATTTGGAGTGTAAATGAGGCATCTCACACCTACTAAGCAGTACAGACTCCTCTTTTCTGCAAATGAAGCCACTTGTCTGCTTTAGGAGTATCAGCTTCTGACACCCACAATTAAACTGTGAAGCTTCCAAGGTTTGCTAGACAACCTTACACAAGGAGGCCAGCACAGCATAATTCAGTAGGCCACCTCCTCTGTAATAAGATCACCACTAATGACAATGTGTTTCCCTGCATTTCTGCAGATCAGTTATTGTCTTGCTCTTTTTTGGGTCCATAGCTTGAAGCAACTTGAAGTAATTGATGTTTCCCAAAGACAGGTGTTCAACATCTACAAAAAAAAAAAAAAAAAAAAGAAAAAGAAAAAAATCCATCTTATTTTAAAAGCATATCAGACAACCAAAACTGGCTGTTATAAGGATGTAGTCTGGTTCATTTTCTCACTGTGATGCCCTTGCACTGACTCAGTTGTCAAGCAATGAGATGCTGGCACAGGTGAGTGGTTTCCTAAATACATACAAGAGGGATGTGGTGATCTCAAGTAAGATAGTAATATTGTAGGTTGATCTGCCACTTCAATATTTACTGTGCAGGTTTCTTTGTTTTTTAATTTCAGGACTTAAAAAATAAAATCAGCCCTTGAAGGCTTTTAAGAGACTACATGAAGACTGGAAGCTGCAGCCTGTGTCCTCACCACCTGAAAGGCCACTGGTGGAGCTCCAGTTCACATGGGAAAACAGCTGCTCTGGGCCTGTTGGGGAAAAACCAAATGGACTCTAGCAGCAAATGTAGGTGTCTGAAGTTAGTCCTGCTGGAGGCATCTTCAGGAGGGCACAAGAGACAGCATGGCCTGGTTTTGGCAACTTTTTTTCTCTAAAAGGTCTATTCATGCAGTAGTAGAAACAGTGCTGAGGTTGTCACTTTGTTTGTTGGTAGGCAGATTCAAAAAGGAAAGGAAGGAAGGGCAGCTAGCAAAGCAGAGGGGAGACATAGCCCAGGGCTAAACAAAAAAAAAAAAAAAAAAAAAAAAAGAGAGAGAGAAAAAAGAAAATCAGACTCATTTTTAACAAGCAGTTCTATTTCTGTGTTGCACAAGAGCCACACAAGTCACACTGAGCCTTCTATGATTGGTATGCGTATGTTTAGACTAGTATTTCAGGAGAGGGCAAGAGAGAGTCCCAAGACTGTGGGAGACCTTCTACTTATAGCTATGAATTAATACTAATTAGCCCTAGAAGTGGGTCTCTCCGGCTCTTTGTTCTCTGAAATTGTGCTTTTCAGATGCACGCTTCTCAATTAGCAGCTAATTATGATGGTCTTACATCCTTGAGGCTAGATGGGTATAAAAAAAAAACCCCTCGACAGCTGTTGGAGTTTTGCCTTAAGCTTGAGCAGCAGAATTATTGTTATCAATTTCAAGGGTCTTTTGCTCTGGTCCATAAATCCCTCACAGACTTGAAATAACACTATTTGTGGCACTACTGAGAATTATTTGATGCTGTAGAAAATACATCACATTTCCAACCCTGTAGTGAAAGCAAAAATAGATCATATGTGTGTCCAGTAGTCTGTCCCTTCTCTCCTCAGGCAGTGAATATGAGGAACCCAGATGCAGACCTCACCATGTTTTGAGGAAAATTAGGTGTTCCCAGGCTGTTTTGCTATCACCTACCTTTCTCTACAACTGTTATTGGGCAATGATGGTAGAGATCTAATCTAGATCCAGATCTTGCCTCCCTTGTGCCAAGGACCCCAAGTACTCATTTCCCAATAAGCTAGCTCCAGTTTTGTTGACTACTGCAAGCCCAGCAAAGAACCTTTTTACCCCTGTGATACGTGGGTTTGGCTCCAGAATCACTGACAGGGAAGATAGGATGGAGAGGACATGCATAAGAATATCAGATTTGCGCTACTGGGGCAACATCGATGGCCCACCTTGCCCCATATCCCACCTCTGGTGATGGTGGCAGGACATGCTGCACAGGGACTTCAGTAAGCACAATCCTGCTTATTCCCTTTATTGTGTCTCTTTATGGACCTGTTGTTCATGAATTTATCTAACAGCTTCTTGAACTAGTTTGTAGTATCAGTATCCATAGTCTTCTGCATAAATAAAACCCAGAAGTTCACTACTCACTGTGTAAGAAATTGGCTTTTTTTCATCTCTTTTAAGATGACCTCCCAGTTCAAGCAACTTTTTTCCAGCATTTCCCCTCATTTTAAGCTGCATATATTTCCTTCTACATGCAGGGGAGAAAATGGTTCGTTTGTTCTTTAATCTCTCTGTTCGTACTAGGGTCTGTGCAAAATGTATCTGCTGAAGGATGAGACTGAATCATAATTTTCAGCTACTTGTAGATGTATACTTATTCTCAGATAACAGGAAATACAGTCTGCTCAGCAGTCCTCACATTCTTCTTGTATGACGATTTCACTTCAGATCTCCATGGAATGGTTATGGTCTGATATTTCCTTGGTAATACCAAGGGGGATTAGCACTACTAGAGGGACTCTGTGAAAGTACTATTTTGAGATAAAATTTCTTTGCAGTAAAACTACAGATAAGATAATCCCCATCTCAGACCAGCCAGACTTTCCTCATCTGGATAAGAACTTCATGCAGATGCTTATTATTTCTGTCCTACAGTAAACAGGCTCCCCAGACCTGGACTGAATTTCTGCTCCAACTAAATTGCACATCCTCAGTCCAGAGCATGTGTCTGGGAAAGGAAGAAAGCCTTACACCAAGCAGATACACAATAGCACCTTCTTCCACATATATAAACTCAGCTGTGGAAACGGGTTTCCATGTTGCAAACGGTAGAGAAATGCAGCGTATGCCTTACTACTGCAGCCTTATAGCTCCTGGTATACTGCAGTTCCTCTCTCAATGCAAAAATCTATGCCCTGAAGGGAAAACAGTTATCTTAGGCTAAATTAGATTACAAAACATTTATGCTATCTCCATGAAGATTTCTAGCATTTCTCTTTCCTACAGAAAATTGAAAATTGAAAGGATCACAGCAGCAATTGATTGTAGTAATGATTTGCTCCTGCCCTGAGCACAGAAAGGAACCTGGTAACTTCCTCAGGTCCTCTCCAAGCTAATTTATTTGATTCCATAAAAAAGCAACGAACTGACAAAGTAGAAGTCTCTGCTTCCATTTCACACAGCACTTGTCAAATGTGTCTGACTGCTAAGCAAACATGCCAAGTCTGCTGCCTCCCTAAGTGGCATGCTAGAAGCAAAAGAGTAAGCTGTTTTAATGGGAAAACATAGACAGAAGTACTGCTGCAAAGAAAAAACTTCCCTAAGATTGTAACATCCAAGTGTTCATCCTTAGCCTCATAATGCAAACTGGTGATAACAGCAGAAAATCAACCATGAAGGTGAAAAAAGAGGGAGGAAGCATGGAAGGAAGGACCCAGTGTGCAGACACAAGTGAAAAAGAGTAATTTCCTGGAAAACACTTAAAAACCCAAGATACACTTAAAGCAAGTGCGTGTACAGTTGCAAGAGAAAAGTATACAGTGCTCAGCAGTGTTCTTAATGCTACTTTTTTAAAATCATCATATTGCAAGTCTTCCCAAACAAAGAGCCACCGAGATCTTTTATAAAACCCAGTGTCACTACATTTCCAATACACTGGTATGGAGTCCCTTTCCTATTGACATAAGGCTGTGAAGTAACACATTTATATACTTAGGTCTGTTTTCAGCTCCTCCCTTGTCAAACCCCAGGTATAACAGTGCCAGCATTAGCGTTGAGCCCTAAGGACAAATTTCCATGCCCTGGAAATCACCCTCTGTCAGCCGAGCCCTAGTCACTGACCCTACAGAAACATTCAGACTGCCTCACCTGCAAAGTCAAATACAAGTATTTAAGTGAGGCCATTTCATCTGGCCATTGAGGCAGGCTGAGAGCACACACACGGTTAATTAGTATGGTTCAGCCAGCAGGCAATAACTCATTAAGCTACAGTAACTCGACTATGTTTGATCATGTGCTTTATGCCCCAAGGCACTTCATAAGTAAAGCAATAAAGTCAACTTATCTACCATCTCAATTTCTCTCTCCCTCTCTCTTTTTTTCTAACCACAGAAAATCGTGGTTAAACCACAGAGGATAAATTCTGGACACAGAACAGTTCACCACCTTCCTCTTTTTGGCAGACTGACTGCTCTTGAAGATTGTTACTGGGTGTCCTTTCAGTTTGCTTTCCCTAAATATGACGACTTTCTCTCTGCTCCTTGCAGCCTTGCTCTCCTCAGGACTTGCAGCTGTGTCTTTCCCAAGGTGTAATGCCAGAAGCTGGTCCCACTGATCGAGCTGAAGGACTTATCCATCTGTGTCTAACATGCAACATCCCCGTCCGTCCAGCCCAGCTCAATACTTCTTCCTTCCACAGCTGAGTCATTGCTCCATCACAACCTCTAGCTCCTTTGTGGCAGAGATCTACCTGGCTGCTCTCTCCCACTATGTGCCTGTGGAGCTGATTATTTCAATGTAGGTGCAGATTTGTGCTATTTTCACTAAATTGCATCCTGTTTCTTTCCAGACCATTCCTCTAATTACTGAGATCTCCTGAGCACTAATCCCTTCCTCCCTAGTGTCTCTTGCTCTTAGCTGAAACTCTAATAAAGGGGCTCTCTACCCCTTCATCCAAATTATTAATGAAAATACTGAACAGGCCTAAATCCAGGCCTAGGGATATCCCTAGGGATCCAGCTCAATAAATCTTTCCAGTTTAACAGTGTTGACCTGGTAACTGCCCCTTGAGTACTCTCAGTCATTTCATCTAAACCTTTTCCTTTTGATTTTCTGTTAAGAACACTGCATTTCTAAAGGCAAAATATTGTAGTTACAGCTTCTTCCCATTATATAGGCAGTAAGAAAACCTTTATTTATAATAGTTGAAGCTAAGAAAATATGCAGAACGGAATTTAGCATCTATGTGTCAGACCTGAATTCGGCTGGTTTCTCTTTGTGGAGGATTAGGATGTGACTAAACATGCCAGCCTCCATGTTGCAAACCCATTTCAGCATTCATGAAAAACATCTGCTGGTGATCCCCACTGCACCAAACAGGACGATGGACAAAATGGATTTGAGAATAATTTAGTGCAACACTTCCTAAACCATGTGCTCCCCATTTCCATGAGATTTGGATCAAGTTTATATGCGTCCAAATTCACTTTCCAGAATCAAGTGTAAGGGATGGGTTTCCATCAGTGACTTCCACCCCTGCAAAGCAAAAATTGCTGAGCTTCAAACTCCTCATGGGAGTGGGGTGTTTATTTTTATACAAGGCGAAGGAAGTCCCCTATTTCATTCCCTTGTGTCTTGCAATTCTGTGATTTGCATAATGAAATATAGGAAGGTAATGTTAAACATCCAGATGTACAGAGAACTTCTTATGCTTTTCATGTCATCCTGGAGAACAGAAACATGCAAGAAGGTAGAATAAAATATGGCTCTAAACACCTTAATATTGTATGGCATGGTAGTAAAATATTCCTCACTTAAGTGAGAGCTTTTGAACTGCTCATTAGAGAAGCCCTTCCCTCTCCACTTGTTTTTAGAGGCAGCCTAGGGGAATTATGTCCTTAAGTTAGTAATTTAAACTTAGACACCTAGAACAAACATTGCAGATTCCCCTCCTCCCTTCCCAGAATAAATACTTCAGGATGACATAAGACCATTCTCTTTCTATAAAAGAACCAGTACCATAAGAAAAAGTTTTTGAGAAAAGAAGTATTTCACTTGCTCTTCAGTGTGGTGGCTGTTTGTTTGTTCTTCTGGCGTCAATTGTGCCTAATAACTGAACGGGAACTGATGCAAATTAAGCAAAGGGCATTTCTGATCACTGGCTGAGAACTCACTTTTTGCTAATGAAAAACTGAACAGTAAAATCAAGTCAAAATATTTTTTTCTGTAGTTCCCAGTGGAATTAAAAGCCAACACACATTTGTACTTCCGCTTGCTCCACAGGCGGCTTGGCGCCCCTTTCACTGACATTGAGTCCTGCCAGAAAAGCCCACCAGGTCTTTCAGGTTCCCACTGGCAGGAAAAGTACCACTTTCGTTGCACGAACATTTGGAAAACAGAAAATGTGCTGAGTCTCAATGTCCTTCAAGCCTCCATAAATCACTCATAGAAAAGAGCGGAGGTTAGCTGGGCAGCACATTGTATGCCCTAAACCAGAGCTGAAGTAGGACCTCCAGAGTCGCTATAGAGGGATTTCATCACGAGGAAGAGAGGCTGAGCAAACAGCAAGGATGCCTTGTCACAACAACATCCTGTCCTTGCAAAGAGGAGAATGGCTTTTGAGGGAATGACAGAGCTTTGGATCCCAGCTCCCCGAGGCAAGTTCAGGCAAGTTCAGACTCATTGCTTTTGTGTGATGGAAGGTTTGGGGTTATTATTAGATCGAATGTAAAAGAGCCTTGCCAAGTTTGAAAGTTCATGATGTTTCAGGAAGAGAAAGGAAGTGTCTTTACCTCTTGGAGAGGCTAGGCTCTCAGCTATGAAACAGGCCAAGAGTTACATGGGAGTGATTCCAAATGATGAATGGAAGATGGCTGAAGAATAGTCTGCTGAAACCCAGAGGCAGATCTGCCCTTCGAAGCTTGCAAGTGAGGGCACCACAGCATTTCTTCTCATAGTGAAATTCCCATTTCCCAAGTTTGCATTTTCTGCTGTGAATGAGATAAACATTGATACAGCGCAGAGCAAACAGAGTCCGCTGTGAGGCTCATCAGGGGACTACTGGCTACTCAAACAGAAGAAGATTGGGTGGGAATTAAATACGTTTAATATATTAGATCTTGCCCCCAGCTCACAGCTTTTTCTCACCATCCTAAAACCCATCTTCATGCCAGCTGGGCATTTGCCTCTGTCTGAAGGCTGTCCCAGAGCCTCACTGCTCTCAAGACAGAGACATCCTCTTGTTTCCAGGCTCAGCTAATAGCAGAACTTCAGATGCATTTGCTTTTGCATCAGCCATCTCCCAAGATTAAATGGTCTGTATCCTTCCATTGGGGTTACCTGAATTATTCCAATAGACAGCAACCATAGCCACTCACAGAGTCCCAGTTTTGCTAAGGAAAGAAAGCCAAAGCTTTTTATTTCACCTTTTATCGATTAGGTCATGTGACCCCCCCCTTAGCCCAGTTTTATATCCTTATCTGCACTTGATTTCATTAAAGTATCTTGTCCTTAAAAGTGAGTAACTGTAGTTGTAAAAGTCAGGGCTTGCCAGTGCCTTTGTTAAGGCTCATTGTATCCTGCCTCCATACTAGTTTTTGCACCTATCGAGTCTGCTTTGCTTGGTAAGGTGCACTGACTGGCTATGGTTGTAGCCATGGCATGGCTCCTTGAATTTTCATGCCCTAATTCCCAACAACTTCCCTGGTTTTACTCCAAGTATTTAACATCTGCTTATAGAAAACTTAATTATGGTGTGTTTTTAACTTAATGCACTATCTGAACATCTCCTGCCTCATCTCTCACTGCCACCTTACTTACTCACCTCTTGTCTGCTTTCCGTTTATGCCACAGAAAGAACTGAGCTTCTTGCTGTGCTTGCAGGTCTAACTCAGATTGATTTACAGCAATTTTCTTTTTATATCAACCTATGGAGGCTCCTTTGCTTTGCACAGTTTGTTTTTGGTCCCTCTTCTTCACCAGTGTCCCTCCATCACTTGTGCAAGTAGATTTGGAGTCCTCCCTTGCAAAGTTCTTTCCAGTTTGCAAGTGACACTCAGCTTTTGGCATCTCTTGTTATACGAACACAGTGTCAGAACTCGACCAGTGTGAGAGGAGTGTCCCAGGGGCTAAGGACATGTTGTTTCCCCAGGTGGGGAGGTGCCACCTCCTCCGGAACACCTCTCTGACACCCATCCAAGCATAGGAACAGCCTGCAGCTCTGTGCTCCCCCAAATGGTCTTTTCTGGCTCTCCAGCATCTCTGGCTTATCTTAATTGCAGAGAGGCCCCTGAGCAGGATTTAAAACAAAGTGTGGAATATATCTCCCTACTCAGCTCTTCCAGGGTTACTTGCTCAACAAGGTGCCTCATTCACTGAAATGGCTCTTCATCCCCGCAGCTCCAAGGTTTGGCTGAAGAAAAGAGCACAGGTGTGCTTTTCCTCATTGCTTTGACAGCACTTACTGGTGGAACCGTAACTGCAAAAGAGAGAGGTGGTTGTGGGAACGAGACTCTAACTAAGTACAGCTGAAGAAGTTTAATCCCCCTGTTGCAAACTGGGGTGCTCAGAACATCCAACAGAGCCTGATTCAGGGCTGTGCTGTACGTTTTGGGAAGACTTTTCTCATTTTGTGTATATGGGAAGCTCAAACTTAAAATGCCTATTGAATGAATGAGGCCTGATTCAAAAAAATGCAAGATTTTACATAGGAAAAAGGTTGTGTCATTGCCATCAGCCTCCTTTTATCTCAGCTGCAGCTACCTCTCCCTTTTTCAGTGGCTGCTCCTGCAAGTTGCAAATTTAATTTAATTTTTTTTTTTTTTTTTTTAAATGAGGACCCCTTTCCATTTGCAGCCCTGGATCCAGGGATTGCTCCTGTTTGGAGCATCCTTCCCAGTGGTGTTGTATCTGTGGCACTGGCCCACAATAGTGTCCTTTTCGAGGTGGGGGTTGAGCAGCACTTGGGTCTCTTCTGGTGTCTCCTTTCCAGCATGCTAACTCTGAATAATGATGTGGCAGCAGCACTTACGTTACATGCCAGACCAAGTGAATGGGAAAGAAATATTTTCATTATTTTGAAATGCCAGATTGATTTCACATCCAGCTGGTACTACTTATACATCCTCCTGTCTCACTCACCTCTTTTTTTTTTTTTTTGAATACTGTCCTGATTTCCCAGGCAGTGATTGTTTCTGCAGCCCCTTCTCAGGCCAGAGCTTTTGAGAGAAAAAAGAAAACAAACATGGTTTGGGTTTTTTCCTACACTGACATCATTAGCTGCCTGTCACTTTCACAATGAATGTGCTCGTACTGTCATAAGGCATATGCTGTCAGTGGGGTTTTCTTCCCACCCCTGCTCTTTAAACATAGAAGTTCCCTTTTCTCTGTAATGAGAGGCTGAAAAAAACCCCAGCCAGGACTGGCACCAGCACAGGCACCAGATACATCCCTACTCGATAAGAAGGGAGCTAGCAGGCTCGGATAAGCTGAAACCCTTGAGAATCAGAGCCTGGCTGTCCTTATTTGGTCTGTCTGTCTGTCCCATGCCAAAAACATGGTTGATTTTATTAGGTGATTATCTTGGCTCCGGCTGCTTCCTGGGAAATGCAGTGGGCACCCTGCCAGCCTCCTGCCCGTGTGTCCCCTGTGAGCAGGAGGGGCGGAAGGCAAAGGAGAAGTGGTGGGGAAGGGGAGCAGGTCACTGGACACCAGGCTGGGGCCCTCAGGCCCTCACCTTCCCCCCACCCCACCACACTGCCAACACTGTACTTTGGGAGAGTTTATCTCAGCTTGCCTTGAATACATCTACTGTTTGAATCATAATTACCTTGCTAGGAAAAGTACTCTGTTATCTGATGTCCTTCTGGTGGGCATTTTTTTCCAGAGATGTGAAGCCCATTGGGCTTCTGTTAAGCTTCAGCTATTTCTTTCTCTTTCTGCTTGCAGTATCCAGCATTAATACCTGCTTTTTCCTTCCACTGCAGTGTTACCCACCCAGTAGGTGTTTTGTTCCAGTTCAGTGTATCGGTGCAGGGGGAAGACCGAATTTGTAACTAATATTTTGCAGCCTTTTGCACTTGCATTTTTTTATTTGAACAAGAAACTTCAAAACTTTAAAGGGGCTTTAAAGGGTTTTTAAAAGGGCTGTACGTGAAAACAGAGCTAAGTCTTTTAAATACATTGAAGGCAGGTGATTTTGGATATGCAGACAACAGCCTTTAAAATAAACTGCTCTTGCATACTTTCAGAAGGTATTCAACACCCATTCCAAAGCTACACAAGCCGAAACTTCAATAAAAAGTGACTAGAGGGAAACAGAATAAGAACACAAACATGGGATATCTCTTCTATCCCAAATAATTTCTGAGGTTTCAAGCTAATGCTATTAGAGACCTCAAAAGAGAGCAGAAATGCCCTAAAATTAATAGGAAATTTTATAACTAACCAATGAAGAGATTTCAAAGCCAAAGTAATCTGATTAAATTCTCTGAATTCAGCTGGCATCCTCCCCTATCGCTCTGTATCAGCTGCAGTCTTTTAATAGCACAAGCAGTGAGGTACAAAAATAATGCAACACAATGGTATACAGTTCCCTGAAATACAATTGAACTTTCATTAGTCAAATTATCCCATAAGAATAATCACTTTTGAATTAATACAGTCATAACCTTTAGTCTTTTTGTATAAGCCTGATCTAAAATATTTGACATGGTTTAAAAAAAAAAAAAATAGAGTGAGAAAACCCCCAGATACAGTGGTGATGAAAATCAAACTTTTCTTGAGGATGTGAGAAGGGGAAGGGAAATTACCTATCAAGAGTATTTTGAAATTCAGCACCTTGGTTTCAGATTGATTGGCTTAAGCAACAAGAGAAGCAAAACTGTGGCTCACTTGTCTCTCCCTCTTCACTTTTTTTTTTTTTTAATTTATTTTTTTTTAATACAAACTGGTTCTTCTTAAAGGGAACAAGCACTCCCACATGCTGGTGTACTAGAACCTCTGACATGAGAACAGAACTGCTTTCATAGTTAAGGTGTGACCTCTATATGTCCCCCTGATCACGACTAGAAGGCACAAGCAGAGGACGTTGCCTGGCTTATCAAAACCTGGCATTTGGCAAAGCAGAAACCAGATCTTCCTCTGAAAACACCAACCCAGCTGCAGGGTTTCTACTGCGGGAGGCAGCTCCCCTTGGCCTCCTGTGGGAAGGGCACAGCTTGGCACACCCTATCACAAGACAGGAGCCTGGGAGGGTTTCAGCTCGAGCCAGCCCCTTCCTCCTTCATGGCTGCAATAAAACCCCAATAAACTAGATTTTCCCTGGAACTTGGTGGGTTTACTTATCTCTAGATGCCTTACAGAGTTTCAGCAGCAGCTGAAGGCACCTGTCATGGCTGGATTTCCACAGAACCTTTCACAGTATTGTTGTAGTGATCTTCAGAGAAAAATATATAGGAATAAACACACTGTGTCATAGAAAAAGAATTTTAAAAAGTTAAGGGCATCTAGGTTTGGTGTGGCAAAACATCAGAAACGAAAATCCAAAACACACCAGGTGTTTGTGAGTGCTGTAAAAGGAGCGATGTGCTCATTGGAGCTGAGGAGCAATTTACTCATCTGGAGTATTTCCTGTCACGTTTAAGGACCTGAAACACATTCACAGATCAGCAATAAGGGAAGCAGTGAAAGTAGTACTTATGAGAGGACTGGTATTTTTCCAGATCAAGCTGCTGCAGTTAAGAGCCCCTCAGTACATCCAGCTGTGCTGGAAGCAGCTATGAGATTCCTCATTGCCCACATACCTGAAAAGACACATGGATCCTCCATTTACAGTAAGTACTCAGACATCTAGAGTTTTTCTCTCTCTTGAGGCCCAGATCTGCACTCCTTTTCACGAACAACTGCAGCCCCTTCAGAGTACACAACATCTGTGTGCAGGGTAGGTGAGAAAAGTCTGAGCCTGACCCCAAACCTGACACCCAAACCCCGATCAGACAGAACTAAAACCTTCAGTTGCTGCCAAATACGTAGCAGATGGACTGCCTTTGAAAGAAAATATAGCTAATACTGGTGTAGAACAAGGTTTGTTAGCAGGAAAAAGAAAAGCAGTAGGTAATCTTCAGGTAAGCAGATAACTGATTTACCTCTCTCGGAATGTAAAGTTGGGAAGGATTGTAATGTACAACAAAACTGTGTCAACAATGAGTCTGTAGTTCTTGTTCCCCAGGAAAGACTGAGATTTAAGTTTGTGGATATAGGTAAGTTTCCCAGATCTGAAGGATGCTGTCTCTGTTGCACACTTGAAGAAGGATTTCCGAGCCTGAGTTCTTAAATCAGGTTTTGCAAAAAAGTCAGTTTGTCTTACAGACAGTGCTGTGTGTATCTGGCCATCACCTTAACATCTTGCTTTGGAAAAAAAGTAGTTTCTGTTTTATGAAATAATGTAGGGAATTATGTGTGGAAAAATGGGCTGGAAGGATCTTTTTGTCCATGGAAAGATTAAACATATTTATCTCATTTCTCATGAATGCCCTTTTCAAATGATCTTAAAAATCCACAGCAATGGAGATTCTGCATATTTCCTAAGCCGTCTGTTTAGATGCTTCATTATCCTTTCCTGACAACAGCATTTCCAAACACCTAACCCATATTTTCATTGATGTAGTTTAAGGCCGTAACAGACTTTACACAACACCCCTGTGTACATACTTGATACAGTATTGATTTTTTTTTTTAAATAATCCTAGTGATACCAACTTTATCAACTTGATTGTTCCTAAATTCGGTACTTCCTTTTGTCATTTTCCATAAACATCTGTAAGGACACAGGGCAGCCAGGTCACCATGCAGCTGCTGTGATATAGCCTCAGAGCCCTCATAAAGTTAAATACATATTTAAATATAAATATTATTTCACCTTGTCATTGTCAAATAAAAATTAATAACAAAACAGACTCCAATTGCATATAGCAGCCATAGCAGAGAGAGCTGTCATCTCAGGCTTCATGTTCAGCTGATTGAAATGCTGATAGATGCACTTTATATATATATATATATTTATTTATATATATATATATATATAATTGCTAAGGTTAAGAGCTCAAGGGAGGAAAAGCCAAAACAACAGGAAGTTTCTAAAAGAAGGAAAATACTTCTCTTCCCTTAAAAACCCCCAAACCACAACATCCCACTCCCCCAAAAAAACTACCAAAAAACCCCCACCCAACCCAGAAACACAGCATGTGCAAGGCATGTGCATGTACTGTCCCCTTCAAGGCCTGATGCTCTCAGGGAGCTATTGACTGCTTTGAGAAGTGACATGAATGGCAGCAAGGATAGCGTCATTTTCACTCTCCTCTGTCTACTCGTGTGCTCTGTCTGTTTTAAGGCTCAGGTCAAGCGGGAGGTCCAATTTTAATTGTGACTTTTTGAATTTTCACTGCTCAGGAAGAACGTTGACCTGGCAGTGTGGAGGCTGACTGGTTCATTTACAGACCAGATGCACCAAGAGATTGGAGATGCCAAAGCTCACAGTGCAGAAAAGGGTTGAAGTTCCCCAGGCAGGGGTAAAGCAAGGGTTAATGTCTCTCCCAGTCATTTGGGCAGTGACTCTCAACATGAGAAGGTTTTTAACCCTGAAGTTAATCGCTGCATTTCACAACTTCTCAGCACATATCCAGTGGAAACTCTGCTGACTAGTGAAGATGGGAATGGCCATACATCTGGACTGGAGACGGTCACCTGCAGCTGCCTCACATTTTTCATGCTGAAGCTTAAAAAATGAGTTGGTTCCAGTTTGGAAGGTGTAAATCACGTGGTAGCTAGTCAAACAGCACATGTGATTAATAATTTACCCCAGTTATTTAGGCCTTGAAACTTTTACTCAGGTGATAGCAGAAAGGAGTGAAAGGGAGCCATGCAATCCCTGTGCAATGCCCTGGGACCCACTGATAAGGCTTTGCCTAGGTGGGAAATGATTTACAGCTGTTTCAAGCTGGAATACCACAAAGTTTGGAGGGAGTGGCAAACCTTGTTAGCTACCGTCATTCATCTCTCCTGTCTCTTGCATTAGTCTCTAATTTTAAAAGACTGTTCTTTTAAGAGTCATCACTATGTTTTCAATCTCCAAACCTTTCAGTTTCTCCGGAGAAACAAACATGGGAAAAACTTTTCAGAGCTCAAGAGGAAATTATGCATTTAGTGTGATAATTTCCTTCTAGGAGATGGGTTGGTAAGGATTTCCAAGAAGACTCAAATCAGTGCGTGCTTTGTGTTCAGCAGCATTGCCAGGGAATTTACACACCTGTCACCTAATTGCAGCTTCCTTTGTAAAACAGAAAATGACAAACCCAAGGCATTTGCTTTCACTGTATTTTTTTTCCTTTATAACAAAGTGCTTGACACTCTTTTGAAAAGAAATAACAGATTTCCTCTGCACTTTAGGAGTCAGCACAGACTGCAGTCTCTAAGGTGTAAGTAGAATAGATTTCCTTTGAGTTGTTGTGGTATCAGACAGTGCAATGTATTATTAAAATCCAATTTAAACATCCTACTCTCAGGTGCCAGATGGCCAAACTGTGTTTGCAGTCCTGAAGGTGAACTAGGATGGGTTTTTCACATGCTACTGCCATTGTCACATCTAGCTAAATAAAAATTTCTAATGTCACTTTAGTTTTTAAATAGCTGGAAGCCTGTTGATCATTTTGGCTTTAGCCCATATAAATGCTTTACAGGTCTCTGTCATGATGCACAAACATTCCTGAGTCTGTAGAGATCCTGCTTACTTTTTGCAAAACTGAGGTTATCCTTGGCCAATGGTGTATATTAATATTAATTTGGATATTGTGCTAGACCTTAATGTTTTTATCCTGTTCCTCTGTCCTCATTGCAAAACTATGAGAAAACAAACAGAGATGCAACATGCACAAAGACACTGCATTTCCAAGGCCTGACCAGACTTTTCATCTTGAGACTGAACATGAGAGTGTGAGCACCTCATTATCCAATAAAAAGAGAAGTTGAGGAGGGAAGTTTCTCATATCTCCAGAGTTCAGGGGATTTCTGCCAGGAAAGTTTCCTTATTTTTTTCATCTCTATGTATTTCTCACTGATATTTTCTGTGGTCTGCTACATTCCCCATTGCTTTGTAATTGAAGCTTTTTAGGAGATAGGACAACTTTTGAGCTGGCAGGGTATCAAGGACTAGAAAATTATATAGGATGTGGCTTGGACGGAATTTAGCCTAATGACATCCTGACTGCATTACAATCCCTTCCAAAAAACAAAAAAAAGGCAGCCTCCAGATCACATATGGAGCAGGGCATACTCTCTAGAGAACTGTCCCGTGGTTGTCCCTGGCACAAACGGGATGGGGCAGATGCAGCTGCAACAGGGGAGGTGGGCATGTACTTACCTACAGTCCCATGGGCCAGAGCCCCTCCACTGTGCTCAGCTGTACACCTGCCTCCTCCAGGGAGGGATGCTCTGCTGCTTTGGGTTCATACAGAGCACACAGGTGCTTCACCGCTGAAGGCTCCATGCCTCTGAGTGTTGTCTGTCTTCCCCAGAGAGAGCAGCCAAAAAAATCTGCCCCTTGAGGACGTTTCATGAAGCCTCCTGCAGGCTTTCCGTATTTATTTCCCTCAGAAAAACAAAGCTCAAACTGGGTTTCTCATCTGTAATTAGGGGAAAGGTGATCCCCCATGGAAGGGAGGAATGAGGAGAACCCCAGTTTTTACACAGGGATCATCGTATGAGGATTGGAAAGCACTCAAGCTGTTTGGAGGCACAATGTACCCCTCTCACAGCTAGATCAGTGTGTTCAGTAGCATGGCAACATGACTGAGCCATCTTTCCTGAGGCTAATACCACATGGGGGGATTAACTGCAAGCAAGCAGGCAACAATAATGGGCTCATTGAAATTCAAGGAGAGCTCTGCTTCAACCACACTGAAATACCCCTTCTCCATGTCGACCTTCTCTCCCCACTGCAGGAGTAGGTGCCCTGCCCGCATGGCACAGAGGAGTCCCCCCTTTACGTGCCAGTTGTCACCAGCGCTGTGCCTGACAGCAGCACTCCTGGGAGGTGTCAGAAAGTGATGTGAGACTGTGGGATAATGGCAGGGAAGTCCCCAACGCATCACAAAGTTGGGGCAGGAAAAGAAGAGTGGGGAGGGAGTGTGAAACTGGGGGCAGGTGGCAAACTGGGATGTAATTCCCAGCGGGGCTTCCTGGGAGAGTCTGATCGACACAGTGCAGAGAGGGGATTTATCCCCTCCTCCTTCTCCCTGCAGGCCCCAGAATAAGTTAAACAAGGCGTCAGATGGTTCTATTTTAAGAATAACCAGGAAGGCTGGCAACTACAAAAGGAAAAGGAGGGGAGGGCAGAAGTTGTCTAGCAAAATTAGCAACACATTTTCCTCCCTGCATTCCAGAGAGCATGCCCCCTTCCAGCAAGCCAGGGTCTGCACAGCATAAATTATTACTGTCTAAATTTGAGCCTGTGCTGTTGTTTCTGCCAAGTGTTTACTCTCAAATGCCATATTTTTTCAGGCATCAATGACACACGGTGACATGTGTCATCACAGTACGTGTCCCTGAAAAATACGCACTATGAAATTGCACTGACATTCTCCAAGACGGGCTGCTCATGTGTGCAGAAAGGAGTGGGAAGGTCTTGGTTAAGAGACTACTCATCTGTCCCACCATGGCAAAGCTGGACTATGGGCTGGGTAAGATCCCTGCTGCAAATATTACCGAGTTCACGGATCATCACTGAGCTGTACTTGCACAGATAAGACGTCTGGGCACCTTCTGCTTCAGGTACCACTGCACTGTTTCTTCCCCTGTGACTGAGACCTGCCCTCCTCATGGCAGTGAGTAAAGCCACCACTTCATCATCTACCACAGGTTTCTTAATATCCAGAAGCTGCATCAGGCACAACACAATGATTATGCACCACTAGCAATTGCTGTAAGGGTGAAAGAGAGATGCTGGATAAATATTTGACATCTGTTTTTATTCTCACAAACCCACATTCCCGTTAACCCCTTTTGGCCACATGTTGCCTGCCAGCAGTGAGTCCAGAGCTCTCTGAAAAGGTTGGATGATCCCTTTTTGGTCATATTCCGCTTGCTGAAAGCCCATATCCATGCAGTGTGATTGACAAACCAAACCTCTCAAATAGTCTGCAGGTCTATTTTGGTTGTGTCAGCTAATAGACTTTTATGGCTGTGGATGCAGGGGCTCTATTCTGTCATCAAAACAAGGAGTTCTGGGCTTGGCATGCTCACCTGGCTCCCAATCAGCTTTGGCCTTTACCTACTCATAGGTTTCTGTTCAAACTGAAGCACACAGATTAAAATAAACCATACGTTTAAAGAGAAGGCTTTATACCCAAATTACAGAAAAATATTTTACATTAGTGTCTTAAGCCCCAGCATGTTATGATTAGAAATGTTCTTGTTTCATTTCTCTGACAACGTAAGTCAACAAGAGGCTGATGTGATAGTTTGATATATGGCAGCCCAGCATGATCTCATCTTTGGGAGGTCACAGGATTAGAGCATAAAACAGTCAGATATGATTAACATTAGGTGCTATATCTGTGTGAAGATGTACATCTCTGTCGCTGTGACTACAGATAGAAAGCCAAAGCTGGATGAAGGTCAGACTGTTCAGACAGTCAAAACCTGTGACATCCTACCCTTTGTGGTGCCACTGGTAGTGGAAAGTCACTTGTCCCAGAATGCCTCTCACTGCCATCAGCGTTACTGTGCTTCACAGATTAGGCTCACCCAACACACCTGTCTGCTCCAATAGCACGCAGCAAATGCAGGAGGACATCTGTGCTGGGGAATTGGTGTCTACCATCTTCTGCTATTTTTACATGGTGGCTGTGAAAGCTTCCAAAACGAGACGCATTGCCACAATTAAACTGAATGCATTTAATAGCAAGCTATCTCAAATTGCAGAGTGAAGCCACTTCATATTTCCATAGGGCTTGCTAGAAAAATAGCTCCAATTAATGAGGCACATTGTAGACTTGTTTATATTCAACTGACTCTGTTCAAGCACCAAATTATCTGTATGTGATTATGAGGCCAAATTCACCCTGTAATTTTTCATTTAGCCTTATTTTAGTGCCAGTCCTGTTCTGCTGAGCTGAGGAGCTATTCATGGAGCAAAACCTCCCTGTCCTTACTCACAAGCTTCGGCGGACCTTACAGGTGTTACACAAAGTCAACAGCATCCTGTAAGTAGCCACTGCTCAGTAGTATGAGCTTCCAGGCTCAGAGTTAGCAGGCGGAGGGCTGGATCACCCTTCTGGCTTGGTTTGCTTCTCCCTGGTCTCCGTAACCAGAAACTAAGCAGCAAAGATACTCTGGAGTGGTAAAAATCATTTCATAAATGTGCACCAGCTTCAGACAGAATTTAGGCTTTGACATTTGGAGGGAAAGAGCCTAATCTGCTTTATGACCTGCCCCATGACACTGACAATGAAGCACATCCCAGGTATGCCCAGGCCATCCAGGTCTCAGCTCTCTAGGTGAACCATCTCACACCGAAGCACTCTGCCATGAGAAGCACCAGAGGTTACATTTCATCATTAATCCAGTGGTTTTGCTCACAGCTACAAATGGTGTTCCCAGTGAAAGGGGCACAGGTGGATTTTTGTATGCTCTTCATGCAGCTGTGTGGGAGTGTCTCTGGGAAGAAACCTTTCCAAGCTTGAGTATTTTGGGGCAATTCAGGCCTCATAATGATGTTTTGCTGCATGTTTTAGAACAAGCTGTGTCCCAGCCACTCATCACCATGGGCATGCTGGGCTTTCTGTGCAAGCCACAATGGGGCAAGGATGAAGAGAGACAGAATATCCCTATATTACAACCCCAAATTAGGATAAATGGCCACAGACATTATATAGTGCCTTCGCTCGTGCCACATAAACAGCCCCAACCTCAAAATATCAAGCTTCTCTTTTCCCTTCCCTGGGCTGCTGGAGGAGGCAGCTGCTGGGCAGCCCAGCAGCAGAGCCCTCCACGACTGCTTCAACACCCAGTGCACACCACAGTGCTCATTGCCAAGCACAGGGCCACGGGACCCCTCATTTCCAAAGTAACGATTGCACATTTACAGCCTCACACAAGTGTCCTGAGGAGGAAAGGATCACATGGAAGTGCCAACCAGAAAAGCAGCACTGTGGCTGTGTGAATCGACTTGTTGCTCAGATGCCTTTTATTTTTGGTGCCTGTCCTAGCAAGCAATCTCCCCCTATCCTATTTCTACTCCAACCCTTCAGGCTTAAACTCTGAGGACAGAATCAGGCCATGAGTTCAAGCCTGTACTTATAATACGAGACATGCGGGAGGCCGGGTCGCTGGAGCAAGGTGCATTTTCCTGAAAAACTAAAAGATACTCCAAGGGTTCCCAGGACAATCAGGAATTGCCAATACAGTTCTGTGGGGTTGGGTCTGCAGGTTTGCACCTCACAGAAGGGCTGGATGGGGAGACACACCTCATCCCCTCTTCGAGCAAGCCTGCACCACTTGGCCAGGCTCAGCAGGGGACCTACAAAACTGCCCACCGCTAAATTCAGGTCAAATCTCGAGTCTCTTCTGTTTCACATCTTTCGATTTTAGTGGAAATACCCCCATGTAATTATACTGGTTAAAGCACGTCAGGTAAAATTCATCATTGTTACTTCTACAGGATTAAAGCATGGGCACCTTTTACTATTTCAGATTATGCCCTATATTAAAATTTGTATAGTTTATCCATTTCTCCTTGGAGATAAAGTCCAAGTAAAACACGGGCAGACATTAGCAAGACATACCAGGATCAAACTTACTCAGGAACATTCCTGTGGGCAAAGCACACCCAAGTGCCTCCTTTGTTTTTAAGGAAAGATATATTAGAGACATTTTAATGTATGAAAAAAAACAACCTCTTAACCTCTTAGGTTCCACTGGTCCTGTTCATTTCTCACATGGAGCCATAATCCTTTCCAGTGGCAACTAGTTGGGATGTTGCAAATAAAGGATTATACCTTCAGGTGAGGCAGAGCTCCTCATGAGCTTACTAAGTAGCTGTTATAGATCCTGTTCTCATGCAGAAATTACATGCACATAAGGGCCTGTGCATTATTTAAGATGAAGCAGCAAGACTGCAGATGGATGGATCTTCTAGCTTAGGAAATATGAATTACTGTTCTTCCCGTGTAGCCATCCAGTGCTGAGGTGGGGAAAATTTTGCATGGGGCATTAGATGTCTTACAGATACACTTTAAAAACACACTATTCAGCAGGGAAGCAAAAGTTATTATCGAGATGTGTTTCTTATACTCAAGTGACCAATGCTGGATTTAGGTTGATGTTTTGACAGGTTGCTGCTGTTAACCCTGGAGTCAGGTTATTCCATTTGGATATTTCTGGTGTGTTGCAAGATTTCAAGAAGAAAGTGCACTTACATTTTTAATGCACATCCTGCTGACACACCACCTTTCCCTGTGGGAGAAGCAGCGCTTGAGGAGGGAAAAGAGGATAAGTAATTTCTCTCAGTTGGATCAACTCATTGATTTCATATGCACAAGATTAAAAAAAAAAAAAAAAAAGGAAGTCATCATTGTAATGTGTTTATTATTTCAGCGAGTAGCAAAATGTCATTCTAAAAATTATATCAACCTACCATGGGAAGCCACGTAATTTTTGTCAGGATAATTGATAAATCAGACCTCTGTCTAAAGTTTCTCTTCATATTAAAATTACAGCCTTGGAGAAGAACACTTTATTGCACAGAAAGTCAGAGTGAGCACTGAAGAGCTGACAGCCTGGTCTGGAGACAGATTTTTTTCCAGAGATAACGCAATATTTTACCAGTGCTAAACTGATTCAGACTGTATGACAATCAAAGTAACAACATCTATGGAGCTCAATCTACCCTACAACCAAAGAGTTACAAGAAGATTGCCCTTTCACCACATTTATCATTCAAACATGTACTATGTATAAAACACAAACTTGGAGGAAGTCCCCAATAATCACATGTTTTCCATCATCTCTGCCCAGGATAAGAAAGATCAGTCATGGACACCAGATGAAGCCATTCCTGAGTCTTATTTTCTTGTATCACCTGGGCTGAAAGCCCACTGTGACAGCAAGCACTTCAGACAGCCTCAGTCGTGGCTCCCATTTTCCATTTCCTCTTCTCCAAAAGGGAAGACAGGCAGCTGTTTAGGATCCTTTGGAAAAAATCTTGTCAAGAATTTAAAACAAGGAGACCATGTGAGAGTGTGTGCGTGTCCAGGTTTTGGCCTGTCTCCAGCTGGCTGATGGTATGGCAATTGCTTTCTTCTTTGTTTCTGAGCTGCAAAATAACCATAAGAACCAAAAACATAAATAATGCATTAAAAGATTAAAAAATTTGACTTTTGTTCATGTATTCTAGCACTTGTGCAGTCTCAGAGGTGTTTCACTGTTTAAATCAAGGTGTTCTCTAACTGTGGAAGAGGACAGAAAAGCTGGTGTGAGTTCACAACAGTAGATAACAGTCTGTGGTTCCACACCTACAGCTTGGGGGGGAAAAAAAAAAAAAAAAAAAAAAAGATGTTTCAGTTCAGGTAGAATTCAGTGCTCTCTGAATTTATTTTTTTCCTAACTGCCTGACAGCACAATAAAATGCAAACAAGCACTTCCAGGAACATCTGAGAAGATGGATACATGCTGCCTTGGATTCCTGAGGACACACTTACTCCTTCATGGCCCTGGATGATGTACAGCAGCAGAAGAGCTGGATTTGTTCCTGCTGACCTCAGAATGGCCGTTCTGAAGGCCAGGCCTATTTTGAGAAAATACTTTCTTAAGAAAGCAAGCCCCCAGAAAGGCAATAGGGAGTAGCTTTTGTTTTGCTTCATTGCTTAGCTGAATTCTAGTTAATATTTTAAAAGATTGATCCAGAATTGCTCAAAATTAACGTTGCTATTTGGTTCTTCATAAGGCAGCATGAATGTTGCATCTTGCCCTTGACCTGACACTTCGTAAATTCCCCAAAACTAAACTAAATTTAATTTACTTGAGGCCTTAGCTCTGTGTCCAGCAGAATACGTACACGCATGCACACAGCATTTTAAGTAACACGAGATGCCACTAACATGATTATGACAGGCACTACAGGCAAATACCTTTTAATGACACATATTTCTTCTGCTTGCAAATGATCACTTCTCATGGTGTTTTCTGCAAATCTTACTCATTTCCTGTCATCAAGCTGCAAGAAATCATGTGTCATCTTCCAGAAGGAATCAGAAAAGAAAGACAGACAACCTAAATCCTGGCTCTGGTCTTCTCTCAGAGAGTGGCCAAGTTAAAGAAGTGGGGTTTGACATTGCCTACTGTCCAGATGTATTTTGTGCCTTGCTGGCTTTATTGGTTGTGAAATGTCATTGCAAAGCCAAAAGACCCTCCCAAACATTTTATTTTCTTTGCTGTGAGTTCTTTGTTCTGCAGAAGATCAAATGAAGAGCAGTGCCAGATAAGCTACTCAGTCTTTCCCAAGACATATTACTAACATTTTCACTTTCAGAGTCCACAAGAGCAGCATGATGCCCTTGCCTTGTAATTAGTTTAAGCCAGAGGGAGCAAAGATCTGAGACGTAAGGCTGTACCAGAGGCTGCGAGCTGAAGAGCTGAGGCAGAGCTGCTGCCACCTGCCATAAACCCCCCTCACCATCAAGTCCCCATCAGTGTGAAAAATCAATGTGTTTACTTCCCATCAGTGAGTGAAATCAGAACCCTCATGCAATTTATATCAACAATTACTTGATCACCCTATTTTTGTGCAGGTCTGATGATTGCAGTGCAGCATCTCTGTCACGGGATGGATGAGAGGGTGGAAGAGATCAACCGATTGCTTAAAAACAGAATGCAACAGCTAGAAGGACTGCATTTTTGCAGAGCTTTTTATTCACATGCTAAAATTGTTTCATATTAAACAAGCTAGGCTAATAGATGTGGCAAACTGAATGCTAAGTCAAGTCTGCTTTGACCCACCACTGCAGCTGTTAATCTGATTTTTGAAGCCACCAGCTTGCTGGGCAGTATGAACACAGTTTGCTGGATGCTCTCATGGCTGGTGGTGCAATGTAAGCACAATACTTGGAATACAATCCACCAGTGTCTCCATGCCAGATCCCAAAACCTACTTCCTAGGCCTGCTGCCAGTGTTGTGCTATGAGTCACGAAGAGAAACAAACACAAGGAATGTCAAATTAAATAGGACGCAATGCTTTCGCAGGATTGAAAAGCGGAGCAATTGTGCTGCGGAATACAAACCTCCCTGGACTCCTCTTGGATTGCTCCTCATCTTGGTAATAAGAAACATCCCTTTAATTAGTTCCACCTAATGAAATTCATAAGTCAGGGAGTGGGAGTTTTGCTCCTGGGTAGAAACGGAAAACTTCTCTCCACTCTATCTGCCCATTTTCTGCAGCAGTCATTAGCAAATTTTATCAAATCCCTGCATTAAACAGTAACAACTATTGTTCACTCAGAACACAGGTCCATTTAGGAGCTGCAATATGACACATCTTGGAAACCTCAGACTGAAAGGCACTTCTGAAAAGAAAAAAAAATTAGGACTGGCAAGAAAAAGTAGTTTCAAATTGTCAAGAAGAAACAATAGGGAAACTTCTACCTGATCTTTCCGGCTGCTGAGATTAGAGAAGTTCCTTTATCTTTCCGGATTTCGGCAAAATAATTTACAAAATTTATTCTTCTTTCCTACAGCTAAGGAACACCTTTTACCTCTTCAGCTCTGGATGCTTCATGCTCCTTGCATCAGGGAAAAGTAAAATAATTCTAGGAAGCCCCATGATGGGCATTCGCTCTTATGGAAATATTGACCCACAAGCATCTGCTTAAATTAATTTTGGTTATGTGTCTCTCAAGACAAAGCGATATCCATGGTAACAAGCACTTTCACTGCAGAAGAGGGAGCACATCCAGAATGAGAGTGTAGTTGCTCTGTTTATCAATGACTAAAAGCCTGAAAGCACAAAGTTGGAGCTCTCAGGCGCAACACCAGCCCTCTGCAGAAGACCAGGGCCTTTATCAGGACACTTTTGCAAAAGTCTGTCATAGATGACAGAGAGGGAAACTGAAGCCTTACCCGCTGTTTTCCTTTCCAAACTCTTTTGCAAGGAGACATTGCTCACTGTGCAGTTGCAGTTGCCATTGCCTTTTGAGAGGGTAACAGAGGAGAATGAGGAGGAGAAAATCAATGCTCAGCTACATTCAGAGACAACAAAAGCACAAATCACCACTAAGACAAACTGTTAGGACAGTTTGGATTTTGGTATGAACTGTTTTCAGCATCTACTGGGGCCCCTTGGTGTATCTGCTGTATCTGCATGTTTTCCCCAAAGTGGCTGCTGACCATCCTGTTATTCCACATTGAGTCCCATAATTACAGAGCATGATTTACAGGGTTGGTTATAGCTGCTATTACAGGAAGGTACAATGTTGGACACAACTGCAGTGCTGACACGGGAAGGAAGGAGGAAGATTGCACGTGGCAGCTCTTGCATGAACGCTTCCAGCATGGGGCAGTGTTAACAGTGGGAATGGAGGAGGAAGGCACAGCCCTCCTAGGATCTTCTCAAGACTCCCTCACACCTATAAAGCTATCTTTGATTAGGGCTGTGAGGAATCATTTTTTAGTTTAGCACTCAGGGGTGAGTTCTGCTCTCAGAACCTGCTAGAGAAAGGTGCAGAGTACATCTTGCTGTGGTCCTGTTGGTGCTAAAGGGCTGCTTTGCTGGTTCACTGCACTCTAAGCCAAGACTGTCTTTCCCTGACCTGAAACCCCTTCCCCTCCAAACCTGGCTGCCCCCTAGCATTTGCTCAGCTCTCCAACCACATTGAGTCAAAAATCTCCCACCAGCATTGATCAAGGCCTCCAAGACAATTTCTTGAACTGTTGGGATCCTTCTACCTGCAAACCAGTCCCAGCATACACTTTCAGCCTTGAAGATCTGTGCAGGGTGGTAAAAGCTTGCCTGACAGACACTGCTGTAGAGGGAGCACAAAGGAGACCCAATACTAGATTTTTCTAGCAATGTTTTGGTGTCATAACCCCTCTAAACACTACACAGCCACTTGAAAATGATGTGATTGATCACAAATTACATCAACACCATCCTATCAGATCTCCTTGCCTACAGGGATGCTGACAGAGCACTCATCAGCTTCATTTCTGAGAATCCATAAACGCAAGAGCTTTAAGGTCATTACCCTCACAGGCAAAAGAAGGGACCTTTGTTTTGAAAGTCAAAGTAACTCTATTAGGAATTTCAGGACAAGGTACTCAAAGGGCAAACACTGTCCCCTGAAGATGTACCCAGGTTGAGCATACCTCCCATAGAAAACACAAAGTGTGAGATGCTTGCTTTGCAGAGAAAAAAGACCAGGGTAATGGTTTCTGTCAGGGGTTTGGCTTCCAATACTGGAGCTTTCTGTCCCACAGTGAAACAGGTCCTACTTCTGGAGGCTGAACCTTATCCATTGAGGACAGCAAATTATTTGAAGATCAATACTGAATTTAGCATCTCTAGTTGAGATCAGCAGGCAATTTTAGGGATTAGACTCACTGGAGTGAAAAAAACCCTCCAAAGCACTGCCTCCCCCACCCATGCACTTGGAAGTACCTACAACTCGCCCTCCCGTATCTACCTCACCCCACTGTCCTCCCTCTGAAAAACCCCACCTCCGTTACTGCAGCATGTTCCATTTCAGCTGCAACAGAGAGTGGCCCCTCACGCTGCAGCAACAGTGATGTATTACCCACCCAGGTACTGACCAGGCTCTGCACATCAGCTTATCTGCCAAGGTCTACTTCCATGACCCTTTGTCCCTGTTAGCCTGCTGAATTTATGCGCCTCCTCTGATGCATTGCTACATGAATGAAGGTGGTGCAGTTAAAACCATGAAGAAAAAGAAAAGCCCATGAGCAAAACTGTCTCACTTTACCAAGATCAGGTGGGATGCAACCTTACTCTCTTGTTTGGAATGTCGCAAATATCAGTTGATCAAAATGGATTCAGGCACAGCATTTTTAATACAAATTTGAAAGAGCTATAAGAAAACATCCATACTGTCTCGGGAGGATGCTTGCCTGAATTTAAAGAGACCTCCAAGTTGTTTGAGCTCAACTACACAGGTCAGAGTGAAACTCTCTACTTCAGTGATTCTCAGTGAAAAGATACAGTGCCAAGCTAGGGTTTTATTATGGTTAACCCTTTTGATGCTTACTGCTGGAGTTACGGATTCAGATGCATATTAGGTACTGTCAGTGGCTGCTGGTGTAAACAGAATCTTTTTGAGTCCAGAAACTGATGGCTGGTTGCCCATCTATCTCTTGGGTCTTTCCTCCCAAGATATAGTGGGTATTTATAAGTCATCACTCTCTCATTCACTTGCCCTTAATAGGGCAACACATTCCCAAATCCATCTATCAGAGCTGGGCTGGCTATGGAGCCTGTACCATCTCCTTATCCTCCCTCCCCTCCTCTCCCACATCATGTCCCATAACACTTCTCTTAGTGGCAGCCAAGATCCTGCTGAAAGTGACCAAATTTCAGACTACTCAGCAATTCCAGCTCCCAGTGGACCATGAGATACAGGCTGGAGAAGCCTTTTCTATCATTACTCCCTGGAGCTGTTAACAGCCAAAAAGTGGCTTTGCCGGATCTCAGCTCCTCTCCAGTTACATCCCCACCACCCCTGACCCTAAGCAGAAATCCCAGGCTTATAAAATTAAACAGGCCTTTCCCATGAGTCACCCTGGGACTCCATGCTTGGGTGGGATCAGGGCAAAGAGCAGAGGCATGTCTGCTCCCCGAGCAGTGCAGAATAAGCAGTGTAAAAATGCAGGTTCCAAGCCTTCCTGGACCCAGTTTTTCCCATAGCTGCAAGTCAAATGGACACAGATATAGCACAGTAACCTATTGAACCAGATCCTGTTAGGCAACTACAGAGAAGTCTAGCAGTCCATTAAAAAATTCAGCTAAATATAGGCACACATGAAAAAATGGTGACTTTAAAGCTCTGTGACTAATTCATCAGGGAGTAGAAAGTCATAACACATGGGATGTTCTTCAGATGATGCAACTGCAGCTCCAGTGAGCCAGAAAGCTTTAACCAGGTCTCCCCAGAACCACAGGGAGGAATGCTGTGCCTCTGCTCTGTTGCCAGAAAGACCCAGCTTCCTGCACGCCTGGTTATTTTCCACACTCAGACGTATGTGAGTTCACACAGCGTGCTAGGGATGTGCTATCCTTTCCAGCCTCCTGAGGCTTGCTCCTGATTTTGAGGCTTGCTTGGTAGCCCAAAAGGACAGCACAGTTTATTTCCCTGGAGACCAGGAGTGTTGGTGGCAATTGGTCGGCTTTTAAACAGCTGATGTCACTGGGGCAACCTCCTTGTCTAACCCTGTGAAGCCACTGCTGTCACTCCTGCTTTTGGCTCACACCTGAAGAGTAAGGACACCAAATTAAAAGTGCTGAGTGTCAAGTGCAAAGAAAGCATCTTTTAACCAAGAGATGGGTGTCACACACAGCGGTCTAAGCACAGGGCTTGGCAGCAAGAGCTATGGACCCCCCCACCTACAGCCTTCAGGTTTTATCAGGCTTTAAGGGAGGCAAAATGAATGAAACAGACTGAGGAAAGACCCTACCAAAAATAAAACAGGATCTTCACAGTGGTCCCATGAGGTTAAATTAGTTTGCGTGAAGACTTTGGAATCGCAAGTAATCTTCTGGTTCAAACCTCCAGCGTTATGTGAGTCATGGTGCTTTGATAAGGGCTGAATTACTCAGGAAACTTCAAAGCCAGCAAAGAACTTGTGCTCAGTGATGTTTGTGTGCAGTGCTTTGAGTGAGTTTTCTCTGCTTTTCCCAGTCACCGCGCAACAGTCAATTAAAAGTGCTGCTTTCTTTGTAGCCTTCACTGCAGTACCACATTTATTGTCCCATTTATCACCATTGAACTGCCTCAGGCTGAATTATTTATAGCACTGGAGAAGATGAATTAAGTGGTAAATTCAAAGTGGGTCAGAGGGATGTTGACTTGGCCTTGAGACCCAGACGTGTCAGTGGGCTGGTATCTTGCGCTCCTTGGTTTAATGGAATGGAGCATCATCATCCACATTCACACCAAAACCTTGAGCTGCACCCAGCCGGTGCTCCCTCCCCTTGGGCCAGGGGGTATGAGGCAGGTACTGGCACCCTGTGTTTTGCTCCACCAGTGATTTGCCCCTACATTTTGAATTCTGTGTGCACTGATATTTCAATTAAAAAGATCATTGCAGCACCCTCATCAAGAAACTCCACTACAGAGCCACATTTCTAGCACGTGACCTGGCATGCCAGACCATCACACTGCCAGTGGCACGACGCAGGATGAGCCAAAACACCCAAAAAATTCAAGAAGTGGCCCACTAGCCTCAGTTTTTCAGTTTTCAGTGTAGGAACAAAACAGCTACTTAAGCACAGGGCTTTTTGAAGGAAATCCTGTGTGCATTTCCGTCCCTAAATCCCAAGTGAACCTTGTAATCCTCCACCAAGAACAGCCTGTGCTCCACACCGCCTCTAACATTAATAATGACAATGAATAAGTTGTTTCCCCAGCTTCTCACATTACTGCTTTTTTTATGCCACATCTGACTGCATGGCACAGGCTCCAGCAAGATGCTTATGCCAGGGTTCCCCCAATACTTTCCATGCCAGAAGGTGGGGAGCATTCCCACAGGCAAAGGAGATGGGGTACCTGCCTGGCATGGCCCTGGAACAACCAATACGAGGATATTAATCTTATAAATATTGCACATTTACACTACCTTACCAATAGCTGTGCTCAAATAAGCTATTTTTAAAATACACTTTAAAAATAAATACATACATGAAGAGAAACACTGCTCCCTCCACAACATTCTTGTTCTTGGAAAGCACCAGACATGTTGATTCTAGTTGTCTTGGGGTTTTCTCACAGGGTATCACAGAAGATCAGACACCAGCTATGAGCTCCCATGTGTGGATGGAGGTCACAGACTAACAGACACCAGGTTCTCTGAAAAAGTCACCTGAAACTGAGATGCAACGCACATTTCTGACTTTGAAACCAAAGGGAATAACAGAAGTATCTTTTTCCTGTGTAATTGGTACTTTCTCTACATGGTGTAAGGGCAGACAAATTTCATTCTC
The DNA here is from genome assembly GCA_013396735.1 of Grallaria varia. Lineage (NCBI taxonomy): Eukaryota > Metazoa > Chordata > Aves > Passeriformes > Formicariidae > Grallaria > Grallaria varia. The sequence continues at coordinate 104,454 of VWZG01002506.1, read as the reverse complement.
TAGGAGAAAATTTGTATCAATGGTATCACATAATATAGCACAAAAGACAAGATAGCCTCCACAATTCAGAATGAATTTGCTTTAATAAAAAGGAGGGGAAACATCTCTGCTTTTGGAAACCTGCAATAACGTTTTGCCACTATATGATGCAATCACTTTCCCTCCAGTACCTGTTGCCTGGTACAATACTGACATCTTGCCCTTGAAAGTCAAAATCTCTTGGCTAAGAAACAAAAAGGGGGTTTAGATCTAAGTACAGCAAAATGAAGAGGTTTTACAAACAGTGAACTTGCTGAGAAATGTAGCTTAAGTAATCCCACTGCTATTTTCAAATTCAGGTTGAATTTACTTAATAGCTCCAGCAAATGAGAGCCTGGACCAGACTCCCCAGCCCTGGCAGAGTGGGAGGAGGAGGAAGCAGACAGCTTTAATTAGCAAGAAAGTCAGCAAAAACACTTGCTCAGAAGAGGATCATCCCGAGGATGTGGATCCCCCATGTCTACCTGACCAGGAATACTCCAAGCAACACATTGCCTCTCTCCAGCATCCTCTGGCTTTTCTTTTTTTTTTTATTTATTTATTTAATTTTGCAGAGGTTCGGCCTCCCAGGTAAAGCAGCCTGGCTCCTCCTCTGTCAGTAGGGAAGCATGCTGAGCCAAGTGGAGTCATGGAAAGGCAGGAGATGGGGCCAGCCAGCCCTGCATGCCCTATGGGGGCCACTCCAAACACCTCTCTCTTGGGATCCTGAGAGAGGGGGTCACCTTGTCCCATGCCAAGGAGGAACTGCTCTGGCTTCCTCATTTGTGTTTTAACAGAAACTAAATGCTTTTGTTCTAAGTGAAATGCAAGGTTTCACTAATTTAAAACCAATGTTCAAAAAGTGCTCTGCTCTGGTCAAACATAAGAAAGAAATCTCTTCTGAAATCATTACAAACCGGGTGTACTTTGGGATGTCTCAGGTCACTTCTGGAACTGAAAAAATATCCTTCTTGCCCATATCCATGCGTAAGTCAGTTCACTGGGAAATCTAGTTATTTCACCTCGACTGTTTGCTGAGGAAGCAGGGTCTAAAAGGCACCCAGCTCTGAACAGATGCCTGTTAGTCAAGAGAGCGGCGGATCAGCATAGACAAATACTGGTGGCAATTTTCTTTCAGCCTTCTCAAAGCCAAGGATACACTCCCACTATTCAAGCAGATCAACCCATGTTTAGAAATCGAAGTGGTGAGGCTGGAGGAAGGAAGCAGGTTTAACAACTCTGTACCTGGCTTGGTGCGACAAATAGAAAATGATTTTGCTGTTTTCTCTGACTACGTACTGCACTTGTTTCAATTTCTTATCTCTTTTTCCTCAACAAGAATGCAGATCAGCATTTTCATAATGATGTTAGTCAACTGAAAGAAAATGAAATCCACATTGGATTTCGCCTCACCCAAAACAACTGCCCCTATGACTACTTAAGGGTTTAGATGTGTCAGATACTCCACAGCAAAAGCTTTATTTTACTGAGCTGGTATTGCTTTTATACAGGAGCCCATGCTCATACACAGGCTACACAGCTCCCTTTATGTATACAATAAAGATGGAAAAAGTATACCATGCCAAGAAATCTGTCTTGCCAAACAAGAACCACCCTCTGAAGGGCATATTTAGAAATCAGAAGACAATTTAGGAAGAGAGTCACACAACATAAGCCAGAAGAGTAATGAAAAGTAGGGAGAGTGGGAGTTTCTTTCAGGTATTGAGCACTCTGGGACTGCACCAGCGAATACCCAGACCGACACAACTCTCTTTCACCTCACCAAGTAACAGCAAAACCCAACACTTACACAGCATTTTTCATTCATCCATCTCAAATTGCATCACAAGGAGAGTTAAAGCTTTGGATTTAGCACTCCTCTCTGCAAATTGATGCACAGAGCTGAAGTCCAAGGTTGAGCAAAGGCAAACACTAGGGACAAATGCAGGCCATGGAGTTGTGTCCATTTTGGCAGATGATGAGTCTGGCCCTTCTATTCAACCCTTGATGCAGCCCATCAACCTTTTGCAGGCAGGGCAGCCCATGGGGTCTGCCTGCTCTGACATTGCATTAAGGGCAGTGCTTTCAAAGTGGGTGTTTTACACTAAGAAGTAATTTTGAGTGGCACACCTGTTTCAACCCATGGAGTCCCAATACTGCTGAGGCTGGCAAGTACCTCTGGAGATCATCCATTCCAACTCTTACTTACAGCAGATTCAGGCACAGCAGGGTGCTCAGGGCTGCATCCCATCAGGTTTTGAATGTCCCCAGGGATGGAGATGCCACTTCTCTGGGCAAGTTAACTAGCACAAAGCCACATGGCAGGGAGGTTGGAACTAGGTGATCTTTAAGGTCCCTTCCCACACAAACCATTCTATGATTCTAGGATTGTCTTAACTATGTCTGGAAATGGTTTCCAGGCTCATCTGTTCCACCTTCTCCAGGGTTAAAGCGAAACTGATGAGCCCGTAGGTCCCAAGATCCTCCTAAACTGCTATTTGTTTTCCTTCCAGTCCTCAGGAACTTTCTCCAGCTGTATTTGCTTTGTATATTCAAGAGTAGCCTCACTATGACAGAGTATGCCAGATAGACATCTCAGAGAATGCAGTATTCCAGTGCAGACTTCTGCCGTTTACAGAATAATCTGGCCAAAGACTGTATTTGTTCCTCAACATTTTTTAAACATCGAAGATCTGCTAGGACTGTATGACTGTTATTTAAAAAAATGATTGCTGCACATGACTTGGATTAGCATTTGCCAGAACAAGGGGAAGCATGAGGGACACCCAGTTGTGACACAGAGGATTAGAGCACTGCCAGCAGGGACAGGATCTCTCTTCTTTCAGAGCAGGTCTAATTAAACCACCACATCTCCTGTGTTTTCAATGCAAGGACTGCAGCATCAACATGTAAAACCAGCTGAAAAAGCCCTCACTGATCAAGAAATCATACAGATTAGAAATGCACATCAATTATATCCCCTGCCCTCTCAGGAGCAGCTGTGCTGTAGCACAAGTGATTTTGTTCACAGGCAAGACTAAATTACTCAAGATGCACCACCACAACTGAGTAAAGTCTGATTTTTTTCCTTCCTCTCTCAACTGTTCTAGCTCAGTAGACGAGAGGGATTTAAAACAAACAATAAAAAACCCAAAGCCCAAGGGTACTGAATTTAAACTAGACACCCACAATTACATTTTCAGTAGCTAAGTTATAAAATAAGAAAGATAAAAAATAAAATTTCAGAAGTGTGAAGGTTGTCACTGGAATATTTTTATCTAAAGTGAGTCACAAAGACTGAGCAGTAGGATTCTTTCTTTCTTACCAACACTACAAAAAAAAATCCCTTAAGAAACTACCACCCCAAACCAAGACAATGAGAAAGCTAAAAGCTACACAAAGCTTAATAAAGACACTGGCTCCTGCAGCATGTCAGAAATAACAGGCTCTTCTTAAACAGACAGAGAGAGGTATTTTATTAGAGTGAACAAAACCCACCTCTCCCAACACAGAACAGAAAAGTTGCAGGGACTAGAGAAGCCTGCAGGCATTTCACAGTACCAGAAAAGTACCAGCTTTCCTATACAAAGGATGAATACAAAGTACTAAGAAAGCACATTCAAGACTAATAGGAAGGGGTATGTGAAATCTGAACATGGACTGGAAGAACATGAAAAGTAGGGGAGGGGAAAGGACAGAGTCCTTCCACTCATAGACCAAGACTGCAATTCAGGGTTGAACATCACTGCAGTGTATGTCTCTGTGTGTCTGCTATAGGAGTTGGCAGAAATGGCTTGTTATGAGAAAAATTGCAATTCTTAATGTATGCAACAAGTCCTGTATTAGAACTCCTGATTTATGCCATGTACAGATCTCCCTCTAAAGAAACCTGCTTCTCCCTATCAACATAAACCAGACTTTTAAAAGATTTTTTTTCTGACAAAGTTTTTGGTTTTGTATGAAAGTTTAATATTCTTAGGTGGCAACAACACAGTATAAAGAAGTCAGGGTAAAGGTTTTGTCTTTTAAAATATAAGGTCAGAGTGTACAGTCAAAGAAAGCTCTGCCATCACCTCAATACGGACAGAGGGCTGTTTAAAGTGCAATGCAGTAGCAATTTTACGACACCCATTTCTTTTCCTGCAGCTGTTACCCATGCTTTCAATAGCACTGGTACCACTCCACTCTGAAATCAGGTTCTGTCCAAGTGCCAGATCTCCATGGCTGAGAGTCCTTTGCTGGTATTTTCATTGCAGTAAAAACTGTAAGAGCCAGAGGCAAGTCAGTGAGATTGAGATGGCTCGTGAGATCATCATGGGAAGAATGAATCATCTGCCTTGGAAATATAAATGTTTATGATCACTGCTTCTATTCTGTACATATATTCTTGAGACACAACTTTTATAAGGGTGTTGGTATTTATATAATCCCATAAATTTAGACAGTGCATTACACACACAATATGCAGTTGCAGCTATAAATAATGGAGCAGCAGGACAGAATTTTCAACTATTTCTTGTTTTCTATACTCCACAAATGAGATGTGTGGCACAAGTTAAGGAACTAAAGGAAAGAAAATATAGCTCTTAGGCAATAAAAAACCCCCTGTGAGACTCCATATCTCAGATGGTGGAATGGAAGGGTAAACTTCTACCTAAGAACAAAAATATAAAACTAGCCCCTGAGATTTAACTGCAACATTAACCATGACTAAAAGACAAAGATCAGATTCTGAAGTGGAGGTTCTGAGAAGAGATTTTTGTGGCACATTTTTGGTGTCAATGTGACAAACTAATACCTGCCTTTGACAAGAAGCATTTTGGCAAACAAATGCACAATGTAATCAAAAGACTAAATGTATTTCTAAACCTTTACACACAAACCCATGAAAAAAACAATCACTGGGTGCCATAGCAGCATCATTCTTCCAAAAGCCCAACTAATAAATTCCCAATGCATATAAAAAAGGGACAAACCAGTAAGTCTTGGTAAGCTTTCTAAACTTTGATAATAGTATTAAGATTTGCTTTAAGAGTTAGATGTGTCAGGCAATAACTTTAATAGCAGTTAAGGCGTAAGGCTTAATACTGGGTACCGGAGGTCAACCAGCAACCCAGCACTGATGCAAGCAGTTACAGTACCTTTATTTACTTATTTATTGAAAAAGGCTTCTTGCATCAGCCTGCATCCTCATTTCTATTTCTCATATTAACAAATTAATTCAAAGAGGAAGAGCCATCTGGTGCAAGCAGTACTTTACGAGCCAGGTCAATTATATCTTCCATTTAATTTCTTTATTTTACACTGGATATATTAGATTTATATTGGAAATATCTTGTAACAGCTGAAGTAAAAAAATACGTGCACTTAACTGTCATTTCTAAACTACACTGAAATACTTCTGGACACTCAAGATGCTCCAGACACACCAGACCATGACTTCACATGATGATCCATCCCACCATAACACTACTTGGCTCTGGTGATGGACTGACACACATTTCGTAAGAAGGTAAAATATTCAGAGTTCTGAAGCTCAAAAGTGGGGATCTGCACCTGTTCTAGGAAAGGTCACACTCTGTGCCACTGATGCCTTTGTGCCATGGGGAAATGGAATTACTGAACGTGGATGCTGTTTTCCAAGGAAATGGCCACCTTGGACAGAACACATCAGGAGAGCAGTTTTCACAGCTCTCAGTATGTACTTTAACGATTTTTGTTATACTGGTGTCTTTCGAAGAGATGGGTAGAAAACGTGAGCCTTGGCTTTACTGTCCACAGCAGACATCCTCTATGGTGCTTCTTCATGCTGAACTGATGGGGTTTCCCATGTGTCCTCATCTGCCAGGTGAGCCATCTGTGAAGTCTGACCCACAGGCTCTTTCTCACTTTGAGCTATAAATAATGCATCTTCTTTTCCTCCTGCTAACTCAAGGTCAGAACTACAAGAACAAACGGATTCATCAAGTTTGTCCACTGAAGACTCTGCTGTAGTTGTAGAGGACTGTTCAGTTTCTGTTTCAGCTTGTGGTTCTGATTTAAAATGAAGTCCAAACATGTTATTTCTGATGAGGTATCGAACACACTGCAAAATCACATTCCTTTCGTGTCGGATGTCCTGGGCCAGTAACTGGAAATAAAAAACAGAGAAGATGATGAACATTTCCTTCTGCTGCTCTGTAGCTGATACAAGCATAGCAAGATGTGTGGCTCTACTCAGTAATTTCCAATACCTCTGAATTTAAATAAGTTGGCTCTCTCACACAAGTCCTGGACACACAAGGCTGGAGACTACTGTACCACACACAGCACAGGAAAGCCACGTATTCCCACATTCAGTGCTTTCCCAACACGTCACCTGGGCTTTGGCAGTCAGCAAGCATGTTTGACAACACTACCACTCTGCTTGCTGGGCTGGGTAATCTGAGGGCTTGCTGTCCCCTCCCTCACATCAGCACACACTGATCAGACCTCTTACTGCCTCAGTTCAACTCAGCAGCCTGGAGAATACAAACCTGACAATTAGCAGCAAGTAGTGGGGTGTTCTGGGATTTTTTACTGTTTGTGTGGGTTTTGTAGTGGCATGCGTATCAAAAACTGAGCAGGGTCAGCAAAGGGCCCAGCATAGCAGAGAAGAAGTGGGACCAGGCACCCAGAGAGAAGGCAGCAGGCAGGGAGCTGCCCCTCTGGGCAGCAGCAGGCTGCTAGAGCAGTGCAGGTTGGTTTGCTCTAGTGATAGAGGCTCTTAATGGCCACAACTCACTATGGATGAAAAAGGATGAAAAACAGTCACATGCCCGAAGTGCACATGGTTGAAGCACCATTCGTTGAGCACCATTAACGCAGTACGGCAGCTAGACCAGGTTGACATACATGGTGGTATCTTTGGATTAAGAGTCTGAGTTTGCTCAGGCAGCAGAGAACGTCACTGAATATACCTAAATACCAGGGACTTCCTCCCCAGTTATGTGACTGTAGACTGAGATGACAATGTTCTCATATCATGGACTATAATATGGCCACACATTCCAGTACATCAGGTTAGCATGTCTATTAGCATCTTTTATACTTTCTAAGTTATGCTGGAACTGTAATTTAATATCCTATTATTTTTAATTCAACCCCCCTATGAGTAAAAGATAAATACAAGGAAAGGGCATGTTTAATCAGGTACCAGATGTACTATTGATTTAAACAGCAATAACTGGTTTGGGCTATAAAACACCAACCTAAGTCTAGTAGCTTAATCAAAGTGCTGGAGGCCTCCCTCATCTCCTTTAACCTCACTGAAGTTCATTTTGGTAGTAGGGAATAAAAGAGCTATCAGCCAGAGAGCTGAATGAACTTTTGTCATAGCAAGCGTCAGCAGAATAATACTCTGAACAAACAAAAAATCTGAAGCAAGTGGCTATATCTGTAACCACCTGATCATTTGCAGGAGAGCTGCATTGCACATTGCAGGAGATTTGGCTAAGTTTGGCTTGTAATGTCAGAGAGCAGCTTTTTTTGTAGTTATTCAACAGTGGTTTAACCAGCCACTTTTAAGTCTGCACATTTCTACTTAGACTAATTTCTAAAAAGTGTTACAAGCAGCTGACAACAAAAATAAACCTTCAGGAACCTTCCACCTGAACTAGGAGATGTCCTTTAGGGCAGAGAAGGGACAGCAGAGTGATGTTCTCTTTGTCCGACTGGGAGAAACCGCTGAATTCCCAAATAGCCACATTAAGGGACAAATGGGATGCACCATCACCCTGTCAAAGACTGCATCTTTGTATTTTATCTTCTAATGCAGGAATGAGTATCAGTGCAGTGATACTATATAAGATTTTTATTTTGTCAGCATAGAGAATGACTAAAGATGCATTACTGTTTGCATGGTGACAATAAACATATTTTAGTAGTGCTCCAGCTCACTGCTGAATGACTGCCCATAGATACCCACAGCTATTCTCCTACCTCCCCTACGTTTGTTTTTTTCCTTTGTAAAGCATCATTTCACTGATACATCCTTTTTTTACCATTTTAATTCACTTTTTGGATGCATTTTGTAAAATGGCTACCTTTCTTCCTCTCAAGGTTATACACACTTGGTTTTGCACACTGACCATTTCTGAAGACACTGGAAGCTTACCTGCAAACCTCAGGCACTCCTCTGTGATTCACAGCCACAATACAAATCCTTTAACAGCTTTGAGCAACATTAAAAGGCAAAAAACCTCACTAAAATGCAGTTCTAAAAATGGACTATACTGGCAAGCTTAAGCTCAAGTTTCCTATGTTCTGCCAGCTTCTCTCAGCATGTGGGACTTCACCTGACTTTCTTCCAGAGTCATCACTGCTTTGATCACCAGACACTTTGAAGAGCAAGAGATAAAGGAAATTGTATGCTTAGAGAGCTACACAAAGGACAAACACTTCCTTTTCAGTCACTAGGAACTTTAATTCTTGGCAGCAGTGGTACTATGTGCTAAAAAGACTACCAAGGGATTTCTCCCACATCTGCAGCTTGGGATGTACCTTATCAGGTATCTCTTGCCTAAACACTCTGTGCTATTTCAGAGCCCTGATGTCAGTGGCACTCTGCTTTCTCCTGTGTTTTGCCTACAGCAAGTTTTCCCTTGATGGGGGAGTTTTATGCTGATTATTTACAGAATCACAAAGGTGGTCTACCTATCTGACACTGGCTTTGAGTAATAAAAGCTCCAAAGTTTTGTAGGAGCTTTCTAGAGACAGCTACCAAGCTTTGTGGCCAAATAGGTTGTTTTGCACTGCTACTGAGAACAGAAACTTAACACCTTGGACTCAACCCTATAGACCTCTTTTTACCCTTCTGAGATACCAACCTGCTGCTCTTCAGGGTACCAGTACTGTCCTTTCCTCAGACTGATCTTAACATGCCTACAGAGAAGAGACCCCTGTAGGCGCAGGTTAAAGCTCAACACTACCCTATAATTTAAGTCACCAACATACTTTTCAACAAGGTCTTTTTGCATGTGGAAAAAAACCTGTGTGCTCCTCTGTCAGAGGAAGACAGCTGAACAGCAAAGCTGTGAGCAAAGGGAAGAACATCAGAACGAGCCAGATGGGATTACACACAAACAAAATCTATGGGATACTACCACAGGGAAGGGAAGAGAGAGAAACAAAGGTTTTGTCCTTTGTGCATCTCCCGTCAGGCACACGACTAAATTATCATCTCTTGCTCACCAAAGTCAGTCATTTCCTGAATGCATACCAGGGTATTTCAATTTGTCTGTTTAAGCATCTACACCTTCTCCAAGTGAAACATTCACTTTACTATTTTTAAGACAGGCCCTCTGCTAACAGACTGCTCCAACTTCCTGCAAGGAAGAGAAGAACCACTCACAAACAGTTCTACTCTCACAGAGGAGGCATTATTTTAGCACTAAGACTATTACCATTTCCAGCAGAGTTGGCCGGCGCTTCGGACGGGGAGGTAATGTTTTCTTGCCCCTGTTACCAGGCCCTCTGGGGGGACGTGCATTTGAATTCGAGCTTCTTAACATTGTGCCTGCACATTCTGGACGTTTCAGATTTGTGTTTCGACTCTGAGGATCAGAAGTAGTTTGAGGTGTATTTCTGAGCACAGCCTGGTTCTTCTCAGCTTTTGTTGCAGTCTTGACAGGGATTTCTTAAAGAAAAAGAACACACTTTCATCTCAGACTTAAAAGCCTCTTTAACATGATTATATCTCCATGCACTGGCAGTTCGTTAGTACTATCCTTGCTCACATAACCTGATGTGAAAATGTTCAAGGTTTACTTGGAGGAAGGGAGAGTTTTGTTTGTTTGGGGTTTTCCTTTTAAATATAAAGAATAATGTCTAAACATTCACAGAAAGAAAAACAAGATATTTAAATTCTGCAGCATAAAAAGAAAAATAGAAGTAGTCAGAGCTGAATGAGATTTTCAAACCTCTGCCTTCTTATCACTTAGGAAGTACATTACTTCTGCTTCACATTATAGCTTGCTGCAAATTTGGCTGCTGAGAAAATCATGATACAGTCAGGGCAGAGGATGCCCAAGTTCAACTCATGGCCTGCTAGATGCTCTCTAGCTTTGGGTAGGCCATCTCAGGCAAGTAAGGCACAGTAACTACCTGCAAAAACAAGCAGCAGCAGCAATTCTTCACCATACACTGATGCATACACCCAGAAAAGCACAAAATCCAAGTACTAGAGAACTCCAAGTCTTACTGCAACACCCAGCAGCTCTCTATGTTAAAAGCCCTTCCCTAAGGACACGGAAATTAGTTCACAGGGTGAGCATAACAGCTTTTTCCTGGCACTGTTCAAACATGATTTGAAGCAAGATTGAAAACAGGTTGCTTTTTTACCCCCAACTACAGGGAAAAAGGGTTTGGGAAATTCAGTGACACACAGCCTAACCAAAGACATTTTACGCCTCCTCTCTCAACACAGGACATGCTGCTGAGAAAAGGCAAGCAAGAAACCAACACATCCTGCTTGCAGTCCACATCAGTGCAGCGTGACATAGGGTAGAAAGGGAGAGGAGAAGGGCAGAGGATGTGTTTCTACGTACCTTCGGGCTCACTGTCTGAGGCGCTGCCATAGTTGACTGACAACGCGCTAAGGGCAGAGGTCACCTGCTTGGGAACAACTGTCACTCCCAGCCTCTCATCTTCATCAGCTGTTTCATCCTTGTCAGATTCTGCAGGGAAAGAAAATGCATGAGAGATTTTTCCCAAAATTCTTGCAGGCCAACAGCCAGCCTTTCTGCTAAAGCCCTGTCTCACCACCATACAAGCCTGGTGTTGGGTACCATTGCTCAACATTGTGGACTGAGAGAGAAATCCCACATTTGTCTACCCCCTATAGACACTTGGTGGCAAAACTGTATTTCCACTGGTTTACAGTCCTGCCAGCAAAACTACTGAACCAAAAAGTTTCCTGAACACAAGCTTGAGCTTTCTGCTGTTTTCTTCACATACCAAACATAACTTTAGGTTTTATCAAATGTAGGTAAAGAGAAAATTTCGTAATATATTTTGAAGTCTTGTTGGATTTAGTCCTGCGGAGGCAAGGGCGTAGAGAAGGATTTAAAAGTCCGTCAGAATGGATTAAACAAACAAACAAAGGAGAATTTGGATCATTCATAGTGAGAACTGGAGAGCAAAGACATTTTTGGATAGTAAAAAAATTCATTAGGGACATGGAGAACTAAGCTTACAAATTAGGTGATCTGTTTCCAGCAATACTTCAGAGCTTTTGATACTTAAATCCCTGTAGAGCATTATGGATGCATGTGCAAGTGAAGTATTACAGTCTCAGACTACTCCAACTACCCCAAAAGAGAATACTGGGAAGACAGGAGGCAAACAGACCAAAAATACTGAAACTGAGGATACTAGGAAAACAGAGGCCTAGTAGAAAAAGATCCCTAAAAATAAACATGTAAAATTGTGGTGGCTTTAGTTTGAAAAAAAGAATCTATATGAACTAAAATCTTGGAAAGACTCTTAGGTGAACAATGCCACAGTTATCCGGAAAACTAATTTAGTAATACACCTGCATACAAATTTTGTATTTTATATATATATATATATATGTATATACACAGACACACACACATCCCAGTACTAAAAGCATTTTGACACACTAGTCTCTTGAGTCTCAGAAAATGACTGGTTGCAAGCTTACTTTCACAAAGAAAAAGAGTTGTGACCTTTCCCATCACCTGTGTGTCTAAGCCTGCCCTGCAGGAAAGCTGCCTCACACTTCTTAAGATTTTACTGAAATGAACACTTATGAGATCTTTATTTTGAAATCACAAATTCCTCTATTCTCTTTTAATATAACATTAACAGTTGGCAATTTGACTCACTGGAACTCATGTTTGCTAAATCAACTTTTTGATAAATACTCAAGTATTTATCTAAACTACTCACCTGCCTCTTTTTATTTTTTTGAGAAAGGTCAGTTCTCTTTTCATTTAGTAATCATGCCAGTATGCAATTACATTGGCAGCTCACACCAAATGCAGTGCATTTTTCTAATGGAGAACATACAGCACCTGCATATGCTTACGGAATTATAAAGTACCTTTTATTTCCAGTTATTTTAATTCACAGCTGCTTTTATCTATCTTCTCCAAAAAGTTGAGTGCACAGTGTGGTTGCGTGCCTTTTCCTTTTATTTTTTTTAAATTTTAAATATTTATTCTTAGTTTGCTTTTTCTAAAATTAGGAAAACACATTTACTGAAATTTGAGAGTTACACACTTGGAGGAAGCATTATGCACTGCTGAGTACAACTGACCGTCCCTGGTCAGTAGATCCCTCCAAATTTTACACCAGACAGGTTCATCGCCTCACCCGGCTTCTACTTATAAATCAAGATGAAAATCCTGTTTTCTCATCTTCTGTTCAACTTCTTAGCTTTGAAGGTACTAGCAACTAAATAGAACTTAAGTAAATTCATTATGTAAAAAATACATTCCATATGAGAAAGGGCTGCTGCTGTTAGAAAGGTTTAAATACTCAAAAAAATGTACCTATACATTAAAATAATGGATTTCAGTTATATATTTCTTTTTCAAATTCTACTTAGCTGTATTGTGTTTGTTATTATCTGTTCTGGCTACATTCCTCAATAGTAAAAAATGCTGCAACTGGCTTTAATAATGTATAATAAGCAAGTACCACATTCCTTTTCTACCTATTATAACAGAAGTTACTAACTGTACTTCAGTATAATTAGACCTTTTATCATTAAGTAAAACACAGATGCTGTGGGGCAATACAGATGTATTTAAGCATACTTAAGTTTCCCAACATACAGAGATTAGAGCAATAAACAAATTGCATAGGGATGCTGAGTTCTTGTTCCCACTAATTGAAGATTATGTTTTCAAGAGGAAAAACTCAGCATCAGACATCCTTCCAGGGGATGTATTCTACCCTTGTTGCTAAAAATAACTAGAGTGTAAGTCAGCTTACATGCCATATTCTAAGAGTACTGAACCACTGCTGACTGTATTATAAATAGCTACATGCAAAGAATTTATATTGCTGCCAGCNAAAAAAAAAAAAATCCACCCAAAAACTAAGCAGCAATACTTCAGAGAACACACACATATGGAGAATATAAAGAGTAATAATACAGCAAAGAACAGAATTATAAGAAAAATACTGACATTTTTAGTAATTCACTTAACTCACACAAGGAAATACGTTTGTTTTCACATTGTAAATACCATTATTTTCAAAACCACAAAGGAATTTTTAACAGTCTTTAAAAAACAATATGACTGTTGAAACTTTATTCTTCTCCTAGCTTTATAAATATTTTCTTATTTTACATGTTAATTTAGCAACTTGAGTTGGTGCGTGTCCTTTACACTATACGCAGTATTTACATCAAAATGTGTAATGCTGCACACAAACCTTATGTCAGAGTTCCCAAACAGTGACTAGCAAGAAAAAGTCTCAGCATCTACACTTAAAAGAACTATTTAAAATAAAAGTTTTCCACGTTCCTTCATCTTACCAACATCACCGTTTGCCAGAAGACTGAGAGGGTCCACGTCCTTCTCATCTGGTTGACCTGCCAAAGCCTCTTGTTTTTCATGTTCCTTTTCACACATGCTGTTTTCTGGGCCATTGGCTTCATTTTCAGTCCTATGTACATGAGAATCCCCACCATTTTTCCTAAATTTCTTCCAGAACGGGCGCCACTGTCTTCTCCTATGTCTTCCTTGATGACCAGGAGCCTCTCCGTTTTCTGGAGGTTTCCACATCCCCTTCATTTTGCTGGAGAATAGAAACACAAAGCTCATACAGGTGATAAGCTATGAGAAAAAAAATCAATTGATGTAACCAAATGGCTCAGGCCCACATTTAAGGTTCAGTAACACAGAATGATGCTAAGACTTACACCAGCTCAGCTAACATGTGGTGACAGACCAGAGGCAATCTCAGCTCATCTCACTGGCAGGGCAATGTGACAAAGCTGGAACCTGAATGAACAGTTTGAAGTTCATGACTTTTAGTTTTTAACAAGGCTAAGGGTACATGGGCTAAGCAAGTTCCTTGATCATCTACAGTGTGAGAATATGGTGCTTTCATTTCAGATAACAAAGTCAACAAGTATACCCTTGGATTAAGCATTTAAGTAATTCAAAACAGTGGGAACATGAAATGAAAAAGAAAGCATCTACTATAAGCATACTGTGACTGCCGAAGTCTCCTTTTTCTATTAGAGCTCAGTGAAGCATCTTGCTGCACCAAATCCATTCAGCCATCTGATACCATCAGCTGCAACAGCTACCTATGCTTGCCTCCAGCTAACATGGCATTCAACTTTTCCATTCCAACGAAAAGGAGTAAAAGAAACGTCTATCAGGCTAATGAATTTTTAAAAAACTGAAACAAAAGAATGAGTCCTAAAATACAGGTTTCACTTATCTTCCATGGTTTCATAATCTTCCAGGTTATCCTCTAAACACAGAACATGTTTATAGGAAGATACTTGGAAAGCTTAACAAACTCTGGTCAAATTCTATAGATACAAGAATAAGTGTGACCAAGATAAAAAAGCAAATGTAGAAGGGACAACCTAAGTTTCCTGAAAACAGTTATTTTTAAGCAACAGAGACTTAATTCAGCAAAATGAGATTATAACTAATCATTAGTACATTACAACAGCAAAAACCACACAAGATCTATTTTCTTAAATGAGCCCCATGGGTCATTCTGACCAGCACTTCCTGTCTCAGCTTCAAATACAGCATGGCAGAGCTCCTATTATCCCTAGTCAACCATGCACCTCACATTGTTGGCTTGTTTTCAATCTGACACCTAAACCAGTCATTTGGTACCCCCATCCTTACTGAGTAACAAGAAACAGTGTGTAACTACACCTTATTCACCTCATCCACCAATGCAGTTTTCTAGGCCTCCATCATACAACCCTTCCAAGCTACCCACTACTTTGCTTGTACAGAGATGTTCCCATTACCAGCATTCCTCACTTTCATGCTTTTCCAGTCTAATGAAGTTCTTGAGAAGAGAGCATGGCCTGTCATAGCACTCAAAATGACAACAAAACATACTCAATTTCACTCTCCAGTCATTTCATGAGTGTCTAACACCAATGCTCAGCCCTGATAGCATCACCCACCACAGGGCTCCTGTGGCTGAAGTGGCAAGCCACCTCCTACCATGCATAAGTCTCTCATCCACAAAAGAAGGCTAATATTAGCTCCTATAATTCAACTCCATCTAGAGAGAAAACAGCATTTCTGAATTTGTACAACCAGGCTCTAAATTCAGCATGTTGCTGTGTAACGTAAAAGATACTAAGCAAATACAGGCTCAATTAGAGGTGTTGTCCTTGACCAAGGGTTAAAAACATTTCTAGTTGTTTTAAGTTCTCTGGGGCCTCAGACACCCAGAAAAAAACCCTCAAGGTCACAAACATCAGCCTGGAATCTGTCTTCTGCCATTCCCTTGTGAAAGATATACTGCTCTTCACTTCCTGTTCAGAGAGGACAGAGAGCCATGAGCTATTACTCTGCCGTTGCAAGACACCAGACAGACTTCCAAAATGGTCCTTCTGCATCTCTAATCTTACACGCAGGGAATTAGCAGCTGTAAAGCACTTCAGACAACCACAAATGGAAAGCTACATCGAAGTGTTAAGCATCTAATCCTTTCTAAATCTTACTTAGCTATTTGCTTTAATAGTACAGCTTGCAGAGAACAAGCTGGATTCTATTTTTGCCCTGTGCATCAGTAAATTTGCCAGATAAGCACCAATTCCAGAATCTTTACTGTTGATATACAAAACAGAAATGACAGCTTTTAGACAGTTCATCAAGTCTATACTGCAAGCACCACAGGGAAGGGAGGGGAAAAAAGAGGCGATTTCTAGAATCAACCAGAGTAAAAGGTCACTAAGTGAAAGCAAACAATCTGTAATTTTGAAGGCTTTTTTTTTCCCCCAACAATTTTCCAGTTATAAAGCTACTAGCAAATGTAATAGCATGGAATTGCTGATGGACAGTTAAGACTACATAATGCATGTGGACTCACAGCCACAGGAGGTAGCAACTAAAGCTGCAGACATCAGTTTGTTTCTGTGACAAGGAAAACTCATCTTTGCTCACAAGAATCTCCAAACATAATATTATATATGTTTGCAGTTTTAGTCTCAATGCCTAGGTTTGGTTTCTTGGGTCTAAAGCACTACTGCAAATTTATATCCTTTGAAGAAGTTTTATTTCAGTCTTTTATAAAACTTTCCTTTCAAAGTTATGAATGGCAACTGGTTGGAGGGGGCAGTACGTGCCGGATCTTCTGAAGTGTGTGCTGCACCAAGGTAATTTGGTGACACTGGTTTCTTATTCTGCACTAGTTCAACCGTTCCACCGCGGTGCAAGTTTTGTTTTATTTGGCACCATCCCCTATAATAAAGAAAAAGCTAGGCAAGCCCCAGCTTCGCTTCCATGCAGCAGCAAATAGCATTTAGAAAGACCCCTTAGGACTGAATCTGCTCCCACCTTCCAGCACAGTCATTCTAGTTTGAACAAGTGATATTTTAGGAGTGTGGCTCATTATAACACTTTTTTTTAAAAAATTCTTCCCACAGGTCCTAAAGTCGTTCCACCTAACAATGACACTGAGGGAAGAAAAAAGAACAAAACCATACTGGAAAGTAATTTATAAGGGAGAGAATGGATAAAAATCCAAGATAAGTAAGTACCAGCACACAACAATGGTAGCAGATAGATAAAGATGATGGAGGGTAGAAGAAAGAAGCAGCACTACTTAAGTAATAAAGAAAGCTCTATGAAAATAAAGTTAAATCTTTCTCCACTCTTCACTTATTATTGATTTATCATCTGAAAGGAGAGATTAGGAAGCCACATCTGCTCATAAAATCTCTCTCGGCCATTTTCAGGCATTAAAGGATTAGACCATGTGGATTCATTATGTGGCATGACTTTTGTCCCCATTACTACTCTTTAAGAGACCAAGGTTAAACTGATCTAATGAATGGCCACTAGAACGTGGCTTCCTCAAACAAGCCAGAGTATAGAATTAAGCAAAAATATCAGATTTTTAATACAGCTATTGTTTCATTCAGCTGAAATGAACTTTGAAGTATCACGAAGCAAACAAAAGAATATTACATCTGCAGTTTGTCAAAAGACCAGTCCTCTGTTAAAGGGCAGCGAGACTGTGTACACAGTGGAAGCAGTAAGCGCTGGGAGACCACAGTAAGAGAACATACGTGAAGGAGGAACACAACACGCTTGGTTCAAAACACTTACCCGAACTGTTCGGTAGTCAGCACTTCTCCTCTTTCCTCCTTCTGCACCTGCATTGCCTTCTTCCTTTCAACATTGGCCAATGTAGGAAAATTTCTAGAAGAAAAAAAAAATTTCACTGACCTTTAAAGGATTCACTGTGTTTTCTCAATTCCCCCTTTACCAAACCAGCTTCCTCTATAAATATTACAGATTTTTAAAATCTTTCATGGACGTTTAACAGATTGTTTCTCTCTTAAAAAGGCACTACTGAGGAAAAGAAACCTAAGTGACTTTATGTTTACATATCCAGACTAAAAAAATAAAAAAAAAAAAAATTTCTACCGAATTATCATGCGTAGATTTACCAACCCATCAAACAAGTTACAGACAAATGTTTCCGTTAGTCATGAACCTTCTGTTTGTCCCAACACATAACAGCATCACTTGGTCTTCCAATTTTATTTTTATAAAGCTTCAGTTGGATTATTTGAATGACATTAAAAGGTACATGCTTTCAGCATGTTGTAAAAGAACTGCTAAGTTCTTGTAATATTAAAAAAAAAAGGTTATAGGAACAGCTTCTGGGTGCACAAGATTCCTTTAATGTGAAAGTTTGTGAAAAGCACACAAGTTTCCACTCAAGAAATATTCTGCATTGTGCTTGCACACTGACCTCTAGTTCACCAAAATTACCGCCCCTTTTTAATTCCAGCTTCAAGAAAAATTGCTAAGTCATGCAGATCTAAAGAAATCTACTGTTACAACCATCTCCCAAATCATCCCACTCTTCCATTCCCCACCTCCCTTAACATCCTTCCCTACACACAAATGCCACACTGGTTCTAACATGCAAAGCCCATAGAGGAGGCTTTTTACCATCAAAGCCCAAAAATGGCTACAGTAGTTGCACTGCAAACAATCGTTAGCTAAATCCCAGTGCTTTGAGATAAAGGTGGTAAAGGAGAAACACACGCACATACTCCCCCAGCTTCTGGATGGAAACACAAAGTATAAATATTTGATGTCTATTAAAATGGAGTAAAGAGAAACTTAGAACAGCTTCTCACTGTATATGGTATCAAAAAAGACACATATCTTTATTTAAATATTTAATCTCATCACATGCGTTTTCCCCATTTTACAGCACGAATGTTAAGCGTCACATTGATTCAAGACAGATTCAACCACATATACCAAGGGAAAAAGAGAAGCATTTTCTATGAGACAAACCCAAACACACTACAGAACTTGTCTCCTTTAAGAGGATTTGAACACAAGCTGTCAACATCTATTTTCCTTGGATTTCTCCCAGAAATCTGCCATACAGCTCAAGTGAGCACAGGGACGTGATGCTTTATCTCTGCTCTTCCCTGTTAGTTACATTTGTTCATTCCTGTTATGACACTCCCAGCACACAGCAAACACGCAATATACTCTTTAATCTCAAGAACTTCACATCGACAAAGACCCCTGTGCTTGGCAACTCAACACAGTTTTAGGATGAGGTGCTTTCCTTCACACATGTAAAGGCTCACAGGAGAAGAGTGAGCTATAAAATAAGCAGCTACGATCAAAAAATCCCCAAGCTTGTCATAGAAATTATTTTTTTAAATATAAAGGAAGACCCTAAATCCTAGAACAAAGGAGTCTTCAAAGTGCTCCAGTACTTATGCTGATTAAGGACATATTCAGACATGCTCTTGCAACATGATTTGAGACACGAATGCCTCCCACTTTCATTCCTATGAGTTACCACTCCCTCCACTGAGCCACTGTAATGGACTGCACGAATGCTTCCAGCACGATTCCTTGACGAGATTGACAGATTTCTCCTAAACCACCCTTCCAGCAGACACAGGCAGTACCTAACAGCTGGCAAGAGCTCAAGTCACAAGTCCAGCTACGCCTGCAGGAGCACATCTGAAGCCACCTGTAGTGACTCTGTTTATTTTCTCCAAATCTTCTCATTTTACTCACTGGTGCAGAAAATGTACTCGTACTGAGAGCACACATGCAAGTGTTTAATTTCATTCACAATGAGCACCTGTCATTTTATTCTTCCAGCTAAGGACTTGGTGGGCAGTAAGCTCTAGACTTTCCAGTCTGTGGGTCACCAGCCTCGGTACATGGTAGACTGGGTTCACTCCTCCCCAGGTACTCTGCTGTGTGACAAGCCTGGGTTAAGCCTACCAGTGGGACACAGCGGGATCTAGTTAACTCCAGATGACCTTGCAAGGATCAAGTAGGCCAAAGAGGTGTAGACCAAAGTTACTCACTCCAATGTACCAGCCCCAGAGCAACTCTAGAACTCATAAGGTACGGAAGCCCAGCACAAAGAGGTCTGTGCACCTCCTACCATTGGCTAGATCTACTCATGGAGGCAGGGAAATTCAACTGGACCCTGTGTGGAGGCAGATGCCTACAATGGAAACATTATCGTCTTGAGGCAAAGCTTTATGCTAGATTTTGTAAACTTCACTATCTAACCCAAGACAGGTCAAAAATCAAAAAGAGAGGAATTTAATCTTTTTATATAGAAAATTCTTATTCAGGGAGGCTAAGTTTAGGAAGACTGCTCCTGAAGATAGGTGTGGCAATGCAGAAGGTAGAACCTATACTGATTCTCTCCACATAAAAGGCCATGTGTTTAAATCCAATGAGCTGACTTGGGTTCGAACCCTTTGAAGACCACATGCCCTCCTTTCCTAACAAAATGAGGTTCTTAAAATGCTACCTACAGTCACGACTTAAGTAGAAAAAGTAGCCCAGTGCTTATCTCCTGCAAACAGTTTGTCAGAGCTTGAATACAAACAACTGCATCAGTCCCCACAAAGGCTTTACAAACCTAAGCAACTTATTGTAAAAGAGAGAGTTAAACCAGAATGTGACGGTCTGGCACATTCATGAAGCCAGTACTGCCTGAGAAGACAGTCCCATTTCAGAGCAGCTGCAGTTTCCAACCATAGACACTCCTATAATCCAAACTGAAAGTTTTACAGTATACACTGTCAGAATAACACCAGAAAACAGGCTGAGTATATTACAAATACACCAACAAAGTGAAACATGCAGGTAAAGGTTACCCTAAGCTTCCAGAGACAG
The DNA here is from genome assembly GCA_013396735.1 of Grallaria varia. Lineage (NCBI taxonomy): Eukaryota > Metazoa > Chordata > Aves > Passeriformes > Formicariidae > Grallaria > Grallaria varia. Next base: position 84,037 of record VWZG01002506.1, on the reverse strand, counting down.
GGAATGGTGACACTGAACATAATCAGGAACATGTGTGTTTTAGTGAATACATTTTTTATTTCAATCAGTGAGTGCACTAGCCAGGCCCATACATTCTTTTTATAGACCAGCGTACTTTATCTTGCTCACATAAACATTGGAGTAAAATAGCTCTTAGCAAGCAGTGAAAAACCAGAGCTTTGCCAATGTCTAACAGAAAAGAGACCAGTTTCTATGGTAGTTTACGTAATGACTTTCTGAGTCAAGAGTTATACAAGTTTATCTTAATAGGAACAGCACTGTGACCAATAATCTGAGTTGGTTTTAATTGCCTGTGCACAACCAACAGCAGAGGGAACATGGATAGCCCAATGGGAGCAAAGAGACCCAACAGTGAGCTGGTAAAATCTTGCTGTAACTCTCCCCCACCTGATTTTACCATGTAAAACTGAGGCAGTTTTACTGCTAATCCATTTCTGCAGATCAGAGTAAACTTTATTGTATCTATATTTACCTTGATCTACCGACACATTCCTTCTACTTTGCTTCGCCTTCTCTAATTTACCAGGTATTAAGAAATTATTTTTCATATTACACATTTAACTGCTACAAATGCAACACCAGCGAGGATTCCTATACAACTAGAGAACCACAGATTAATTAAAAGTGGTGTGGTTTACAGTACTGGACTTCATTCATTAAGCACATGCTCAGCCTAGGAGATCTATCAACAAGGAAATACAGCAGACCATCCCTACCTGAACAAAACAACCCCAACAGAATAAAAAAAGGCAGGGGAAGGAGGAGGAGAATTTACAAGCAACACACAAGTTCACAAAAATCTTCCATTTAATGATTCGCTTTAACACTAGAGCAGCCTTGGCCTGTTCTTACTAATAACCTTTGCTCAAGAAGAGTTGGTGAGAAACAGATGGGCTAACAGGACCCAGATCTCGCTTGGGAAGAAGGGAAGACAGCAATATCTCATTCTGACACATTAAGGAAAGGCACCGCAGATAATTCCCTTTAAGCTCATGTTTAAGAAAAAATATGCTGAAAACAGCACATTTCCCAACACTTGGAAAGGACAGGACAAATCAAAACAAGAAAAATTGATGTCAGACTTCACAACCATCTGACTGCAAAACACAGGGAAACCCTAAGATACCATGTAACTTCATCTCTATTGCTGTTTGCTTAATTAGATTGCTTGGCTCAGGAGGTTCAACAGGGAAACAGCATTCCAACGCAGCATACTTCATCCAGAGATACTTCTGACCATCTCTCCCCTTCTCCTCCCTCTATGTGAGTAAGGCTGCACTTTAAACACAGGCTCTTTCTGAAAGATTTTAAGCAGGATACACAACTGGGCAACGCAGCAGCTAATTAAGAAGAAAAAAATCTCAACTCTGTAAGTAATTATTTATAACAGCTGAAAGAACAAGCAAGACAGGATGCAGCACGGAAACACACATGTTAAATCACCGCAACCTAATTAGAAACAAACTACTAATGACCTAAAAAGATTCATTCTTAGCTCTGACCAGAGCTTCTAGAAAGAAAAGGGTTTTTTCCTGTCACCATAAGCCAAGACTGCTTAATAGCTCAGACTCCCTCTGGTGTCCCTTTTTTTTGTGTACAATGCAATGTTTACTGTGAGTCAACAACAGACCTTCAGTACTAAACTGATGCTTTGCTGGCAACCCAATTAAAGTTTCACAAAAGTTCCAGATGGCTTTCTCTCTGCCTGTCCCCCACCCACTTTTTTTTTTTTAATTAAAAGAAGAAGGATGCTCATACACTTCCTTGCTAAAAAAGATTAACAAAAGCCACCCAGGTAGTCATTCTATACCCATCCATCATGGCTTAATAAAATGCCCACAGAAGGCTTGAAGTACCAAAATATGGTACAGCACTACTCCATCTAGTGGCCTTGGCTCAGACAGTCCTAATCCCATTTTGCCTTTTTTGGTTGGTGGTTGTGACCACAAGACTTTATTTCCTTTGATTTTACTGTCCTGCAGCTAGCAAAGGCTTTCAGCAATATTGTACACAGCCAAATTATATTTATCTGTAAAAAAACAACAGTATCTACTGCTAAGACTCTTCAGAAACTCTGCAAAACCATCTCAGGCAGAGCATCACCATAATTCACTATAAAGGTTGCAGTGACCCACTCCCCAAACAAACAGTACCTTAATCACGATTGTTCATTCAATTCCTGCTTCCCTAATGTTCTGGTAAACAGTAGAAAGCACACTGACATATATACCTTAGACATCATTTCAACACTTAAACCTCAGCATCAACCACTAGGTGGGAACTCTCCTGAACACCTCCCAAAACAGAAAAATGTTAGCAAAAGTTGAAAATGTGTAGCAAAGACTCAGTCAAAGACTGTGCATGAGTACTGGTCTTTTCCCTTGGAGCTACTGTTAGAAAATTAGATGTAGGTCACTGAAAAACATGACAGTAATATGCAGACTGAAAACAGATAAAAACTAAGCCCTTAAGTATCTTTTGAATAAAAGGAAACCCTGGAATGAACACTAACCTAGCAACAAACTTGTCTAATGTAACATCTGTGCTTGTATTTGCACAGATCACAACCAATTTTTGTCAGTTTAACTCTGGCCTTTTAAACATGAAAGTAAGTAACTTCTTGTTTATTTATCAACAGAAGCTATTTAAAGATAAAAAAAGAACCTATGGATAACCTTAATTTCCTAAAAATGATACGATTTGGTAGAAGGGATGGGAGGCAATAAGTATTCTACCATACAGTCCACTCATTTCTTTCTTTTAACAAAAACCTTGTATAAAAACTTATTAATGGAAGTCAAGTACGCAGCAAGAATGCATTAACATGGCTTTCTTGACGCAAATACAAGCTGGATTCATCAGTAAGACTGCATCAGACAACCAGGTTCATTTTCACTACAAAAATCAGGTTACCGAGTGCACTGCCCTAGCTCATCACCACCCACTCTGCATATAGGACTCTTGTTCAGAGAAACAACACCCATGCAACTGAACACTCACAAGACTATACTCTAAATCATGAACAGAAGTGAGGAAAGCCTGCAGCATCTTTCACCTGCTGAAAAAGGGCAAATTTTAATTTGTTCAACTCTGAGGAAAATCTGTGAGGTAAGGTCTATGGAAGAACGAAATTTTAAACACTTCAATCCTGACCAACGGAAAAAAAGTTATAGAATGAGAGATAATGAGAAATACCATGTACAGGAAAACTTTACCTTGCACCGTACAAACAATGCAAGATAGACTACCTGAGACAACATCATTCATTGATGCTGTTCTCTTTCAGTAGAAAAGCATAAAGCAATGCAGAAAGTCCTTAAAAAATAGGAAAACTCCCTGCTGCAGTCTAGTGAGACAACTTAAGCTGCAGAAATTTGCACACAGCAGAATGTATTACAATAGTCAATACAATAGTTCCCGATTTTTTAGCTATTAGAAAAACACCACATAAACACACGTTGCTGACCTAAAATGTGATCAGTGATCAGGCTAAGAGGAATGAGACATCCACCTAATCCAAAGTACAAAATCAAACACCTGGGGAAGCTACTTCCCTCTCAGCTGATATCTTGCCTTCTATGATAATATTCTAAATTATTATAGTCTCTGCCGCTCACACTCTGACATAGATCACTGTTGCAGGAGTTTTGTAGGGTCAGTGGAACAGCAGCAAGTATGTGCTGCTACTGTCCTTCATCTATCATCCAGCAATCACACAGGGAAAACACAGTAGAACAAATTCAGAGGCCACAAGTCTTACCTTTTTCTTTCTTCTCTCCATCTAGCAATCTCTTCTGGACTATCTAATTTTATTCTTTTAGCACCAGGTGCATGTGCCTGAGGAAAAAGTATTTCATAGGAGTTTAAAAGGGGAAGGAAAAAAAACAGGAAAAAGGGGAAAAAAAGCATTGTTATGTCAACTATGATGGTATCACACTGTTTTCACCTCCAAAAGTGGTGAGACTGCACACAGTGATGACAAAATTAATTTACTAAAAAAACCCGATAATATTCAACATATTTTCATCCACTTGTCTTAAAACAGATTCTGATCAGAGATGACAGATTTTCTTTTCAGATGAATGAAAAGAAACCACCAAAGAACGAGAAAAGGGACTACAGTAAAGATGGCACAGACTTATGTTTAGGGCCCAAAGGGATACTTACGTTTTTCCAGTGTATCTGAACTATCTTCTCATGTGCACTGAAACTGCAACCTTCTTCTGTGCACTGCAAGGTAAGAGGGTGAACTTAAAACACATCAAATTACACAAATTATAAATGAGCATTTCAGCACACTTCAAACAAACTTGGTGACAGACGCCTGTACAGTTTGTTGTACAGAATGGTTAAGCTACTCAGCTTCCAGACAAAGGTGATTGTAAAAACAGTAAGAGGGGATAATGTACTTTTAAATTTCATCTGACTTTAGAAAAACCAGTGTAGTCAATGTTTCTCATAACTGGAGATAATGTGAAGCTTACCTAAGAGAAAAATTGCTGAGAGTCTCCAATTTCAAATTTTAATACTTCTTTGTAATAAAGGAGTGGATTTTTAAAATGTTTTCCACACAAAAATTGTACATGCTGTACTGATGTCAATTAACTAATTCCCATCATTTAATAATACTTCAGCAGAAAAACATTCAAAATATTTCAGTAATAAAACCAAAAATACAACTAAAACCTTCCTTACACACAGCATTCAGAAAAAAGTCCTCCACTAATACTTCACATAGATCTGGAATCTCTCTGCTAAGTCTTCCATTCAAAGAGCAGCTACAGATAATTAATTATCAGGCAGAAAGTTAAAAATCAGAGTGTGAATAAAAGAAGCCAAACTCTTCAACCTGTGTATGCTGTGAAATATGTTCATCATACTTCTCCTGGTTTTTATAGCCACGGTCACAGGTATCACAATAATGAGAGAAAACTGGTTCTTTTTTCTTTTTGGTCTGAAAAGAAAAGAAGAAATAATCTTAAGATCACGGTTGCAAGATACTCCTATTTTTAATTAGTTGTGAAACATTATCATGAATATTTTTGTTAATGAAGCCATCAGTTACATATTTCAAAAGTTTCAAAGATAACTTAGCATAACATGAAAGTGAAGTTCAAATCACTTATCTTCTAAACAAAGAAGATTCTTTCCACTATCACCTTTCAATCAATTCTTACTTCTGCAAAAGTACCAGGCTGGCACAGACTTACTGAGGGCTATGAGGCAAATCAGGCTACAGCCCTGAGTCTCTTCCCTATCAAGAGAGGCTCTGACTGTCCTCACACGACATGTACAAGTTCAGAGGGCAGCACAGATCCTCCCTTCTCCCTGTACACACATCAGTGTCTTCTGGTTGTCCGGTCTTGAGGATATCACAGAGCAGGAAGTAATTTAGGCACTCAGGCATCACCAATTTAAGGGTTTTCTAACATAAGCTTGTGGTACAATTAGGTAGAAATGTATCTTTAAACATGCTCAAGATACACAGATTGTCATACGTTTGCTCTCCTGTAAGGACTGGCACGGTGGACAAAACTATGGGATCTCCACACTACCATGGGGCAAGATCTACAAACACTGTCACCCATCACAGAACAAGAGAATGGTTTGAGTTAGAAGGGACCTTCAAAGATCATCTGGTTCCGACCCTCCTGCCACAGGCAGGGGCAGTCTTTCACTAGATCACGCTACTCCAAGCCCCATCCAACTTGGCCTTGAACACTTCCAGAGACAGGGCATCCACAGCTCCTCTGGACAATCTGTGCCAGCCTCCCGTTCCCTTCATGGTAAAAAATATCTTCCTTATGTCAAACCTAAATCTACTCTGTTTCAGAGTACTACTCCTCTGACTACAGGCCCTACTACAATGGGTGTCCCCATCTTTTTTGTAAGTCCCCTCAAAGTACTAAAGGGCTGTTATAAGGTCTGCCTGGAGCCTTCTCTTCTCCAGGCTTAACAGTCCCAAGTCTCTCAGCCTGTCTTCACAGGAGAGGTGCTCCAGCCCCCTGATCTCTTCTGTGGCCCTCCCCTGGACCCGCTCCAACAGGTCCAACTCCCTCTCCTCTGGGTACCCCAGTCCATACCTTTGGCTTGTTATTTTCTTCTGGACGTTTACTAAACGCAGGCGCTTGCTTGCCTTGCCATTTCTGGGAGAAATTGCCATTTCCACCTTTGGAACAGAATATAAAAAAAACAAAAGTAGCAATTACACAGACAGCTGGTAAAACATACTCCCTTCCCTCCTCCCACCTCGGTGGGCCTAGAGAAGATTTAAGACAGGGAAGAGATGCGAGAGGGTTGCGCGACCAGCACACTTGGAGGGAGAGTCCTCCACCCACTAAGGGTTCGGGGCAACCACAGGACCCCGGCCTGTGTGTGATGGGCAGGAGTCCGAGGGTCCAAGAGACGACTTCTCCCCCGCCCCTCACCTGCGCGGGGGCCCTGCGGTGGCGCTCCGTAGGCAGGCGGGTGCCAGGTGGCAGGGGATGTGCAGCCATTGGGTGGCAGGAAGCTCTTGGGCTGCAGGAAGCTCTCGGCAGGCGGGTACCGCTCAGGCTGGGGGTAGCCCTCGGTGGGCTGGGAGTACTGTTGGGGCTTTGGGTAGCTCTCGGCAGGCTGGTAATTCCCAGGCTGCGAGTAGCTCTGGGCAGGCTGGGAGTAGCTGTCTGCGGGAGGGCAGCTCTCGGCAGGCTGCGAAGTACTGCTGGCAGGAGCGTAGCTCTTGGGCTCCGAGTAGCTGTCGGCGGGCGGGATGCTCTGGCCGGGCTGCGAGTAGCTCTCGGCGGACGGGTAGTTCTCGGCGGGCTGCGAGTAGGTGTCGGTGGCTGTGTAGGAGCCGTGCGGCGGGAAGCTGTCGGGAGGCGGGTATCGCCCGGGCGGCGGGAAGGGGGCTGGGACACCCCAGAAGCCCGGCCCCCAGTGGGGCGGCGGACAGAAGAAGGGCGGGGGCATCCCCGGCGGGGGGAGCCCCGGCGGGGGCGGCGGGTACCAGGCGAAGGGGTTCATGTGGGGCCCGCGGCGGCCGCTCGGACGCGGACCCTGCTGAGGGATGCGCTGCCGCCACCACGTGGGGTACCGCGGCCGCGCGGCCGCCACAAAACGCGTCACCTCCGGGGCTGGGCAAGGGA